>JAUZNK010048168.1:0-16263 GCA_035046665.1 Euphysa ruthae
GGTGAGAATTATAGTTTTGGTGCCAACTGATAGAAATTTAACTATTTCTGGTCTCAACTTAATTCGACAGCATGTCTCAACCCAAAATCACGTTTTCTGACTTACTTTACTTAAATGGCTATAAAGACTGAACTACGAAAGATCAAAAAGTTTTGGCACTTTTTTTCTTATAGATTTAAAAATATGAAAAAAAAATTTTTTCAATTTTTACTTGTCATGTGACCCAAAATCTGACTTTGAAGCAAAAAATAGATATGGGAGATGATTATTCATATCTTCATTTTGATAGAAAATGTAGGCAGATTAAATGCAAAACAAATAAAAAAAACTTCAAGTAAAAATCTTCATCAAAACCTAAAATACTCCAGCTTGCCTAAAGCTGTAAAAGGAAAAGCAAAGCGATGAGCATAAGAATAGCCTAAATAATCAATTATTAATAACAAAAGAAGACTAACAAAATGGTTAACATAAATTTAGTCCTGCATTCTCATTGAAAGCGAAATTTTTATCCTCATTCTCTACTGTAACAATTGCAATCCACACTATCTCTTCATCTACAGTAGACCCACCTTCAAGCCTATGTCCAGGTCTAAGTCCACCTAGGGACATGGCCAACTTACAGCACAACCATGACAAGCTCCTTTTTCACCCTTCTCTAATAGCAACTTCTTGGCTACCTATAACACAAAGTCGTTGCTTCATTAAATATGACATGTAAGATCTCATCACCATCATTATAAAACTTTTTTGGAGGTGCCATTTCACTAAAAATCAAACAATAGCCGTTTCTCTGCAGAAAATGCTATTTACAAGTGGTTTTTCGTACGTTACGAGAAAATTTATCTAGAAGTAATAAATCAAAACGACATAGAAAATTACGCACAAAAGCGCTCTCAAATCAGTGAACCATTATTCCGCCGTGGTCAAAATTCTTGAGCCATACTACGGACCCTTAGACTGGAAAGGGTTAAAATAGATACGATTATTTTCATTAATAAGATATTAGGTGTTAATTTAAAAATTTAAAAAAAGTACTCATTAAAAAAGCTCAAGAACTATGTTATTACTATTACATAAATCTTTGACTTCTTTGCCAGAATCTCTAATTTTATTTACATGTAAAATAGTTTAAATCTTTAGCATTTTGAAGAAATTTTTTTTATATATGACCTAGATTTATTAAAGCTTTATGGGAAGCATGAAATAGTTCTTAACTGGATTTAGTAATAGGTATATATTACTGTAGTAAACCAAGGATCTCGCTAAGGATAATATGTTTGCACAAGTAATGTGTTTTTAGAAATTTTGTATTTGGTTTTTATAAAATAAGCTGTAAAATTCAATATATTTTCGAAATAACGGGGGTTTTAAAATTGAAATTAACGATATGGCACTGTTTTATCTTACAATACTTAATGTTGGTATTGAAAATTATTTAAATAGTTTTTGTTTGATTTTTTTATTTAGTTGACCCAAGAGTTCCATTTATTCGTCAGAAACCATCTTCTGTAAATATATCACAAGGGCAAAGCTTTCAGTTGAATTGCTTTTCTTACGGTGAACCTGATCCATCAGTCATTTGGTATAAAGATGGAATTGTTGTGAAGAACCCAGTTGTTGTAGACATGGCTCTCGTAATAAAGAATGCATCACGCTCAGACGAGGGAGTTTATAAATGTGTGGCTGAAAATAAGTATGGCAGAGTCACTAGCCCATCCGCTGATGTCAAATATTATTGTATGTTGCTTTTTATTTGTTGCAACTAAGTTTTAGGTAAATACAACTGACTTAGTTAATGAGGCAACATATGATAAAAACTTAAATTTGAGATCAAAATTTAAGTAAATCAATGAAATTTTTTGAAAAAGAGAAATAGTGATTATATTCTCAGTTTGGGATATCTTAATTCACACCTTTGAAAAAAAAAATTGGTGAATGCAAAGTGATATAGGGTAGGATTTTATTGTTTTGAAAATTTTAATCCTTAACAATGACAAGTAAAGAAAACAAAAACAAAAAAAAATGGCCGTTCTAGCTTTTAATTTCTTTTATTTTAATTTTTATCAGAAGTTACTGTGTTTTTGTTTGTAGATATTGAAGATTCATTTTATCAAAATCCTAAAAGTGCCAACATGTCTCGGTTTGACGACCTTACAATGAAATGCATCGCCCCTGACGGTTTTCCAACACCAAAATCTGTATGGCTTAAAAATGGAAAGGCACTTACTGAAAATAATTGGTCAATGGAAAATAAGCTGTACGTGTCAGTACTGAAATTAAAATACATTTCGTGGAAGAATCATGGAAAATATCAATGTAATGCTAGTAATATTGCAGGTTGGACACTCAGTGAACCTGCAATTTTAAAAGTAAAAGGTAAATTTTTCATGAGCAAATTCAGATTATCCTGATTAAATATGTTATTTTTTAACGTCCATTTTTTAACACAATCTAACAAGTTCATAAAAACAAAAGGATTTTTGTGTTGAGGATTTATTGAAAAATTGGTAAAAGCAAACCAGCAAAGATGGCTGTCATAATTCGTAGGCTTTATGACAGGAAATTTTGAAACTGAGAATATTTAAATAGCTATGTAAAATATTGAATTCCTTGAAATCTTTCAGTAGCGCGCCACTTAAAATCTTTCACTCAAGATCTCGACCAAATTAGCTAGGGTTGCATTACACAATGCTTTTTGCTCAGAAACTCATGGGATAACATGGAAAGTAAGTTTCCACCAGAGGTGGGAGTCGAATTCATGAACTTTTGTTCCGTAGTCAAATGTCCTACCACTGTGCCAGCTCTGCTGTATGGCTATGGTTAAAATTTTTTGGAAACCGGCTATATTTTGATATCACAATAAAGCTAACTAAAAATCCAATCAAAAGGAGCCAAAAGCTACTTTATGACCTCTCTTTAAATAGGAAATGTTGACTTTAAACCTTTATGTGATATCATAATATCAAAAACAAAATAACTTAATTTCTTACTCACCCACCCACTCACCCACTCACCAAATTTTCTGCAAAAGCTTCTCGATAAATGTGGGAAACTTTTCTTTTCATTCAAAATTTCTGATATTTCTTACTTCACATTCTAGAATTATTATCTTTGAATTTATAAGAAAAAAAAAACACACTGAAATTATATTATTTCATCCACCATTTTGAACTTTGTTGTGGATTTTTGTTTTTTTTTCTTTTAAATTTTCTAATAGCCTGTTAAATTGGTGTAATTATCATGTACAGGTTTATGCGGTTTTTAAAAAGGCATTTATCACAAAATTACTTATTTTTTATATACTGTTAAAAACCCGTAAATATATATATGCTCATTAGTATTTTCAACTAATGCTTTTCTCAGTAATCGTTCATCAGATAAGCTGAAGTCAAGATGTAGTTATAGATTTTTGTAAAAAGCTTATTTTTTTGAAATGGGCTCAAAATATACCCAAATATGGTATTTATAGGCTTAAATAAAAATTTTTTTGAATATTTTGTGCTATTTTCTAAATTTTGTATATGTACATACTGAGATCTTTCTCTATCAACAAGCTTTTAGTGACCAATATTGTACCAAAAGTTTTCAGTGAAATTTTACGAATATTAATGATTTCAAAATCAATTCTTTTGACCTGCAAAATCATTCACATACGCCCAGTGGACAGTTCAGTGTCTTCATCGTTTCTTTTTTTTTTTTTTTTCTTTATCAATGTTGAGTTGATTAATCTTTTACAATATAAGTAACCGTTGTCGTCATTTAGTCCATCTATTCTTTTATCAAAATTTATTGTTCTTTAGCAACGTGTTCTTAATTTTTTAAAAAAAAATCTCATTCGATCAATTCAAATTCAATCTTCTTCAAATTTTATGTAATGGTAAATGGTTATAGTTGAAATAAATACATTGTTTGAGTCTATAGTTATAAGTTTTTCAATAGGCTCCAAATTCCAAGGCAAATGGTCCTAATAGGAGCTTTTACTTTCTTGCCCCACGTTCCGCATTTACTTAAGTTTATAAATAGGGGTTGTTTTATGATTTATTGAGTTTGGGTGGCTGTTATTTGGTGATCGTTGTTTTGGTAATATGACGATATGACGCCACACTTTATTTTTGAACACGGTGTACAGATTCCCTAAACCATTGTCCTAAAAGAATACACCTATTACACTTAATTGTTTTATGTTTTACTATTTTAATTTATTTTTCATGTAGTACCTGCACCAAAAATAATGAAAAGTGAAACCGTGATTGATGTCTATGAAGGTAAAAGTGCGACTTTAAAATGCGAAGTTCAATTTTTTAATTTATACCCTGACCGGATTTGGACAAAAGTCAATGGGCAATTCCCTGGGGAAAGTCGCTTAAGTAGACCATCTGATGGAGTGTTAAAAATTCAGGAAACAAAACTATCTGATAGTGGCTCTTATAAGTGCGACGTTTCCAACGATGCCGGCTCTGACACATTTACAAGTGAACTTAGAATATATTGTAAGTATTATTAAGTTTTATTAAAAACATTAGGAGTTGTAGTTTTGCAGAGAGTGAGTGAGAGGTTAGAGAGAGAAAGAGTGTCTTGCTCCATTCGATTGATTTTGTTGTATTCATTTGTTTTTGGTTAAAATTTTGAAATTAAGATTTTAATCAGTTTTTTAGTTTAATTCCTTCAAGGGTGCATAAAAGTTATGCTGTTATAATAGTGATATTTCAGGGACCACAATGAAAATAAGGCTTTGGCTTTTCTTGTGCTTATCCCTGCTATCAATACCTGTTTTTTAAAATATTGTGGTATGCAGTAAAATTTTCTTTTTTTTTTAAAACGATGTTTTTAACATTTATTTTGTAAAATTTTTATTGATAGTGAATAAATACTTACTTACTTACTTATATGCTTTTATTTACTTTTTCAAAGCCCTCCTTAAATTTTATTTTTATCTATTCACCAAATCTTCCCTTTAATGGCATGACACTAGGAAATTTGATTGGTGCCCTTATTATGAGTAAAGCCATTCGTCTAAGTAACCACGGCTCAGGGCATTTTGGACCACATATTGAATTCTGTCAATTTCTATTTCTATACCACATTTTGTGGTTACTTAAACCACTTCTAAGTTTTTAAAGAGCAACAAAAGTAAGAATTTTAAAAGTAGACAAATATTTTCAAATGTATGATGGCGTCATAATAGCGTAAATTACAGTAATAAAAAGAGTTTTCCAAAAAAATGTCGATCAATGTATGCCAGTCCACCAGCATTTTTTTTATCTAGAAGTTTTATGCACCTCTTTTGGTTATTTTGGGATATGGCTAAACTTCTATGAATCTAAATAATATCAAAAATCCATGTATACCTTCTTGAACCAGGTCTTCTTTTATGAAAGTGTGGGTTCTTATTTTTTTAAAGTTTTAAAAAAAAGTAAGTATCGTTTGTCATTAGGTTATCTACATACGTGTTACGTGTAGAACATCATTTACTTTTATTATGCATTTATCACAAAATCAAATTGTCATGTTCCCACCCACTCATTTCTGCACCCACCCTGATATTTTTTCTTAAAGAGAATGGTAAAAATAAACCAGTATGGTTTTAGAAGGCATAAACTTCATACAAAATTAAACTATTAGACTTAATTCAGTTTCTTACTATAAAAAGGTTTAATGCTGCACATGGCATCACTTTTTATATATTTCAAAACATAGGATATGATGCAAGGTTAAATTACACAGGGTGGTCCAAGTTACTTAAAATATTTCTACTTTCTGACTTGATACTTTGAAAATTAATGTAACTGTCATCCATATTACAAGAAAATCATTGAACTCTTAAAAACACAGGTTACCTATTTTGAACACGTAAAATTTGGACTGATGTTGATACTAACCAATTAACACCCAACAGAAGCAAAAAATGCCGCTTAGCTTCCAAACTTTTAAATTTAATATCTAGAACCATCAACCAAAAATAAATATCTTGTGAAGGTTTTTTTTATAACTACCAACAGTCAATTCTTTTTCATACCTAGTTACCAATCTAAGTAACCTGGATGGTCCAAATAACTCCAATTTGTGGTAACCTCTCGTCAAACAAAGTTATGTTATGTCATGCTTACATATGTTACCATATTACTGTTATGTTCTAAATTTCGTTTTGGTAACAAAAGGAAAGGCTACTATCTGAATCATAATAAAAAATGTACAAATTTTCTATATTTTTGATTTTAAGGTGGTTTGGGGAAAAATGGGTAGGGTAGTTTTAACGGGGTATTATTGGAAAGTTTTCTAAGTTTCTCAAGAATGCTGGGGTTAGAGTTTTTTTCATTAGTTTGCTCTCAAAATTTCTACATTATAAAAACGAACTAATGAAAAGTGTAGATGTAAACATTTCTAGAAATAGAACAATTTTATATGAATACATTAACACTTTAACAACCACTGTATACCATGAATGCTTAATTTGATTAGCAATATCTGGTTATTCGCGCACCTGTATTTATGTATTTTGATATTGTGTCAAGTATCAAAACGTGTTATGGGTGAATTAAGGGTGAATGCTTTTTTAAAAGAGATAAACAAGTATGTTCACATGTCACCAAAGTTAAAATTTACAAAAGAAAAAATCTTATTAATAAAATTTAATGCAATTATTTTACTAGGCAAATCACTCGTTTTAGATGCTCTGATCACTTTAATTTTTATATTTTGTTGTAGCTATGCCTGTGATCACAATCCCACCGTCAGAGACTAGTATTGGCATTGGGTATGATACAAAACTGGTGTGTAAGGTTGTAGGTGGTAAAAAAACATTAGTAACATGGTATCATCTTGGTAAAAAATATAATTATGATAGTAGCTTCACAAAGGCTCGAATATATGTCGATAATAAATCACGTCTTGTTGTTACAAAAGCAAAACTTGCAGATAAAGGAGAAGTTTATTGTGTTGTGGAAGATTCAGATATGAACACTAAATTGAAGTCAAATTCTGTTTTATTGTTAGTTTTAGGTAAGAAATTGCATTTTGTTTTATATTGAGCAATCTTATAAGATTAATATAAAAATCCGCGAAAGTCATTTTTGAATAACAAAATTTTATCTCTGATTGTTTACTTCAAAAAAGTAACAGGATAGATATATCTACTCACATAGTCTGTTACCAAAATAACTTTTGAAGTATTAAACAAAAATTTCAAGTACAATTATTTAAAAAAAATTGACTACATAATTTATTCGAGATATGTTTAAAGTAAATATTTTATGAAAATGAAACTGTAATACAAAGCAGATTAATTTTCAGCCAAATTGAAATTAATAGTTTCTATTCTAAATATTATTTCATAACATTCTAGTAGTTGATAATAATAATGCAATCAAACAACTTCAAACTACACTTTCACGACATATGCATAAATTTGTTCAGCAATTTTTTTCGCGTGTTTTGTTGAACCAATAGTTTACTAGTATCTAAAATGGAAAATTGCGCGTCAGTTTTTTTTACTGTTGGCAGAAAACTTAAACTAACGTGTAACTTTCGCGTCAGTTTAATAAAAGTAATAAGTGGTACTTCACACCCTTTTTGTATATATTATAGAAAGAACACCCATCATACACACCCTAAAATGATTTTATCTGAAAAAATAATGGAAAACAAGGCTAATCTAAATAGATTTGAAAATTTAATTAAGAATAATCAATTATTAATTGTTAATAGATGACTGTTAAAAGATTACACGAATCAATGTTATATATTTTCTATACGGAAGGTTATTACTGTTATATTTAAATTTTGAATACAATATACAACACGCCAAGTGTTTGAAAACCAACGTTATTTGTCTCATGCACAATTCAACAAACATTAAGCTGTTTGAACTGCATTGGGGCAGAAGTTAAGTGGAAAAGAAATTGTGAACAATCTCTGAAAAGTTATTTCGATCGTTGCTGAAAAAAATGAAATCTCTGTTTGCGTTATTGGTCTGATATATTACAATGTAGATATTCATCAATAGATTATTTTTATGTTTATACTCTATATGGCTACTAAAAAAAATACTAGCAGTTCTAGTTTCCGTATTTATAATTTCAAAACTAGAAAGGAATAACTTTAGTTATTGTGGAGTTGGCGTGAACTTCTCATGATTGAAGTTCCTAATTCTTTAAATTCTTTGAATTTCACTGATATTTTATATGTAAATTTACGGCATAAGTTTTAGAGCTGGATACATTCTTAAAGCTGAAATACTAAGTGCCATTAAGCTTAAATAGAACTCAAGTTTACTTTAAATATGGGCCGTTTTGGCCAGAAACAAACAAAGCCTATGGAAACATTTAAATTTCTTAATAAATTTAAATCTGTAATTAAGTCCAAACTCTATAGGCAATGTCGGCCATTTTTTTTATGCAATGTTATGAGTCAAAAAAAAAACTGCAAAAACAGTTCCAAATCTATGGCACTGCCAAAATTTTCTCAAACAGAATTTTACAATAAATTAAAAAAAATGGTCTGTAGTGTGTTAAAAGCAGTATATCAGTTTATACAATTGTTTTAAGAGTGAAAGCATACAAAACTTAAACTGGTTTTGAATCAGAGTATTTTTGTTATATGGAAATACTAGGCTAGTCCAGGGATGGGACATAAATGGTTAGCAAATAATATTTTATACAGAAGAATGAAATAAAACAAATATTTAACAATGTCAATATGTTTCAAACATTTGTTTATTATCTCATTATTTTCTTTTGCTGCTTGTCACATGCTAGGTGGGTGATGAAAACTCCTATGAACCTGTCATCTGATGGACAAGTGATGACTCCCATGATGATGATTAAATTGTAGATTTAGCTGCTTTTTATTTTATATTTACTTCAAAAAAAATTTTTTTCACAAATTTTTAATTTTAACTTTCTGATGTATTTAGTAATATTTTTATTTGAGTGGAAAGTATATATTGGGGAAATTTCAGCACTGTCAATTAATCGATTGTTTTATAGTCGTTTTAATTGTAAAATTATACCCTTGCGTTTTGGTTTATGGTAGTAAAAGGTTCAAGTAAAACTAGTCCATTTGGAAAAAGCATTAATTTTTTCAACAAAAAAAATTTTAAAATATAAATTTGTTTGTTTATTTATTATTTTTCTAACATTTTGACATTTAAATTTGTAGATCAAGACACTCCTCCTCCAGTAGTGACTGTATACCCTAAAAATATGTCAAATGTACGTGAAGGAGGTAGTTTTTCTCTCTCTTGTACAGTGAAAAGCAATGGAGCTTTTTTGGATATGGCATGGTATTTATCAGGTTTAAAATTAGTCAATACTCAAACTAGATTTATTGAAGATATACAAGGAGGAAAGAAGCTAGTTGTAAGAAATGTTGTGTTAAAAGATTCAGGAACGTACAAGTAAGACATGTTTTTTTTTTATATTAAAGGGAGCTGTATGCTATCTAAATTTTATTGTAATGAAGATTTCTATTGTGGAAGTTGCCATCAACATATAGAAGTTTTAAGAGCAAAAAAAAATAGAGATGAATTTAACATTTTATCAAAACTTTTAAAAATTCATTCACCAATTAAAACGATCAAAAACTGTACGTAGAAAAATATTTGCCAACAAAACCTAATTATTCACAAATTGTAAAAATAAGATTTTTTAAATGCAAGAATTAATGCATCGAATGAATACTTACTAAAAAATATTACCAAAAAAAAAAAGTATGTGGGATCAAAGTAGTATATTTAAACTAATATGCAAAGAATAAGCTTCGAAGAAATTAGGATAATAAATAGATAACTCGTAGATTTTAAATTTTGTCCCTGCTTAAAAAAAATGACAGTTTCAAAAAATCGTAATAGTCGTAATAATACAGCGATTCTGTTTTTCTCTATCAGTATCCCCGTAATCATACGCATCAAGGGTGTGTGGTGGCTAGAGTCTCTGTGTATTGTTAATATTGGCCTAACTGCCTTCAAACCTGGATTTTTTCAATCTACAATGTTCTGCTGAACTTCTAAGCTAAAATGGCTATATAGCGATTATGTCTGCAATTATTGGTTTTAAAAAACAACTGAAAATGTCGTTTTCTGCAGAAGAGGTCACAGATTTTGTCCTGGATGATGGTTCAAATATTTCATTGTTGAATGATTCCTCTTCTGATGATGAAAGATTGCTGCTGTAATATTTAAACCTCCTTTTAGAGAAGAGCGCTTACATAAGTAGAAAGTTAATGAATTTGATATTTATGGAAGGATGAGCCTCCAATACAAGGAATGAGTTGATTTAGTTTTAGTGCGGATCGATAAGTAGCCAATGAATTAAATAGATAACCCATTAAAATATTTTAAATTTTTGATAACTGAGGTGGTCTGTACGTATATTGCAGATCAGTATAATCTGTGTGAGGTGTTACTGTCAACCTTAAAATTTGTTTTTATTACATGTTGAAAAATTATGAGGCGCCAGGTCGTAAAAGCATCTTGACGCAGAATGGAATATATTCAATTGAGAAGTTATTACGCTTTACTTACATTATTTAATTTTACGGTACATTTGGAATTTGGCGAACTACACGGGAGCAAATATAAACACAACATTTTTGTGCAATGTCACACAAAGAAAGTGTTTATTGTATATGGTTTTTTTTATTATGATTGGTGACATTTAATCTTGCTTATTGTATTATTAAATAAAACCTACTTTAAGAACCATACCTAGACTCTTTTAATATGTTAAGCGAAAACGCATTATTTAAGAAAATAACTGTTAATGACCTGTGCAGTTATGAAAAAAATCCAATGCTTAAAGGTTTTATAATAAACTCATTGTCACAAATATGTCACAATTTAAGTTTGTGTCACCATTCCTAAACCCTCCTACCACCAGAATGTGAGTAAAGCAGTGTGCAAATTTTCTTGATTTCTATATTACTGGTCTTCTCAAAAATTTCATGGCATCTAAAATATTTTTGTAAACTCTTTAAGTGAAATCTTTACATAGCATATTAATTTCTTTTCTAGGTGCGGTGTTGAAGGTAGGGGAGGATCAGCTCAAGATACTGCTTATGTTACTGTTATAGGTAGAATTTTTTTGCTATTCATAAATATTCCACCATGTTCTATTTTGATATTGTTATCAAGATATTGTTTTACACAAAACAAGCTGCTTTGTGTAAAATTTTGTTATCTTCGATTCTGCAGAAATTTGGTTTGCTTAGAAAATAGGATTTTAACACACGGCCTTTTGAAAATTTTCTTTGATCTAGTTCCTAATTCCCTTAGCGAGTAAAATATATTTACATTTTCATGATAATTCTCAAGAAATTATGGTCTGATTGGTAAAATCTCATGTGGCTAGAAAACTTTACACACATGCACACACTCACATATACATACATGCATAGAGAAGTGCAGATTTTTTTAACTGTGATCTTTTGTGTAGCAGCTATGTTTTGAGGAAATACTGTGTTTGCATACTCATTATTTTTGATTGGTTAACATATAGTAGTAAAGTTTGTAGTTGGCATAAAACTCACAATAAGCTAAAATTTTAGGCAGTCATAGTTTTTTAGTTCCCAAAACTTTCTCTTGTGTCTGTGCATGAATAAACGCTTGAATTTATTATTTTAAGAAATGATTTTTCGTTGCCCTGGTGGTGTGATCCTTTTTTAAAGAAAGGTTTAAGCTAAATTTTATGTTTTTCTCTTAAAGATTGATTCTGAAAATTTTTTCTAAATTTTTAGTGAATTTTAGTTTTCATAAGGAAATCTTTTAGCCCATATAAGCACATACAAAAGCCTTTGCTTTTGTTTTCAATGAGCTAAAATTTCTTTGCTGTGCTGGTATTTTCAATGTTAAAGAATATTATTTCTGATTTTAGTTATCAAGTGTTTGTTTTGTTTCTTAGAGTCGGATGATAAGGTACCAGCACAAGTTTTTAGAGTTAATGTTGCTGATATCACAGCTAGCTCAGTAAAAATCTCCTGGGAGAAGTCTAGCCCTTATTCACTTGCCCCTGTAACATCATATATAATAACAATTAAAGAAACACAGACAAATAACACAAGGAAAACAACACATATTGATTTGAATAATTTGGAACGGAGTATCGATAAACTCACCCCTGCTACCCTGTATGAGTTTTCGGTTTCTGCTAAAAATAAGAATGGTGAAGGTGTGCCAAGAAGCTCAACAGTTGTTAGGACACTTACGTCATTTTTGACAAGTGGTAAGTTATCAGTTTAAGCTCTATCTTAACTCAAGCCAGATATATTTTTGGTACTAAAAGTTAAATCGTATGACAAGATTTAGTAGCAACAGTTATACTAAACTTTTTGGATCTCCGTCATAAAAGATATTGTCAAATTACTTTTTTTCGTTTTTTTATTTGTAAATATAGGACTAGTTTTAAATACAGTTTACCAAGAAATTTGTGGAAAAAAAGATTTTAAAATGAAATATTTTCTTCTTAGAGAAAATAAAAACAGATAATCCTGCCATGTATCATTTTATAATTGTTAGTATTATTCATCTTAAATTTTGTAAAAATTAAAAAAACACAGAAAATTTTGACCCGTATCTGCTGAAAATTCTTGTTCCCAGTAACTGGACCTCAAAAACAGGCAAAAGTGTAATTTTTCAATGGTTGTCACAAAAAGTTGAAGTTGGTGTCCAGTCTGTAGGACTTGAAACATAAGTTTTTAAATCAAAATACGTTTTTAATCTTTTAAATTTTTCAAGTAATTGGTGACATTTTAGAAGATATAATATGTCGTTACTTATAACCAACATCTTTCTTATCAAATACATAGCAGATTTAGATGCTGAGCATAAATTACTTACTGACAGCATACTTCTCTTTGCCTTCGGAAACTTTATGGAGAGTGTAAATACTGTCAATTCATTGAATTTATAGTGGCTTAACTCAACTTTAGTGTTCAAACTATTTTATTTTTAATATTGGTACTTGTTCAATGATTCCCACTGTGATTGAAACATATTAGTTGCTATGTTTAAAGAATTAAGTATTTATTCGTCTTAAAAGTACAACTTATTATCTTGTGGGAGATTTCTATATTTTCCATGAAGTAGATTTTTCGAGTATCCATTAATCACCAAAGTGCTCCTTTTTTCAAGAATTCATCTAACACAAACCATAGTTTGAAAGCAGGTTTGAAAAGAGTAAGAAAATGTCTATTTCCCAATCTTGGTTAAAAAGCAATTATTCACTGCAATAAAAGTTTGTTTATTTTTGGGATTTTAGATTTTTTACCTTCCATGTAAAACAGAAATTCTTATATTGTATTCTATTTTTTGATCTTGATACTAAATATAATACTGGTAGGCATCCTTGTAACCTTTTTTTTTTATAGCTCCACCTATAGATAAGTTAGAGAACATTGTTTTGAAAGTCAACACTGGAACTGTCAGTTCTCAGAGTGTGCAAATTTATTGGAATGTAAGTATTGATACTGTAACACATCAAAAGTGATTGATACGTTTTCTTCATTGATGAAATGAATATCATAGCAATATGAAATATTCCAATTTCTTTGTAATTTCCCAATTGGCAAACTTCTTTATTGATTTGCTAATCTGTGATGCTGAATGGTTTTATTATTTTTAATATTTCATTTATTATGTTTTTTTAGTATATGTCTGTTTGTTCCAGGTATTCATATCTGAAAAATGGTTTTTTGAAATTTTTTTTGAAGGTTTGCTACTTTATTTAACCAAAGTTTTCGTTAATTTCTCAAAATTTTAATATTTCTTTATACTTTTCCAGAGTTTTATAAATTTTTAACTTTCACTCTCTCAATGTTTTTATTTGTGTGTACTAAATACAAATACAGCACAATGATCTATGCGTTTTCCTAGCAAGCCTTAAAATTGAATATATTTCATAGCATAAATTCATAGATTAATAGGTTTTCTAGTTGAGTGGATATTTCCGTAATAGGCTCAATTAAGTAGGCTAAAATATATGTTCTGAGTTATGCCAATTTTATAGAAATATGTGTTCTTAGATCACAACCCATGTTATGGAAATACGTGCCCTATGTTCGCCAGGACTTATGAAAATATGTGTTTATATAACCTCATTTTGTTTTCATTTGTTTTTTGGTATCTTAACACCCCCTTCTTTCACTCACCTGTTTAATCCTCCATACTCCACACACCCCAAGGCCTATGCAAAAGTTATAACTGGAAAACCAGAGATTAGACAGTACATAAAAAATCATGATAATTCTTGGTTAACTTTAAATTTGATAGATTAAAAAAAATTTATTTTTTTTAGTATGTGAACCCATCTCGAATTACTAGTTATATTGTTTATTTTCGACGTGTTGGTGATGGAAGCTTCAAAACCCGTCTTATAAATTATAATGCTATCACAAAGTATAAATTGCAGTACTTACGGCCAGAAACTAGCTATGAATTAGAATTGCGTGCTGCTAACGAAAAGTATGAAAGCCCGCCAAGTCCTTTGGTCAGGTTTCAAACTATAAAGCAAAGTATGTGAAATTGTGGAAATAATAATTTTGTGTCAGACATGAATAATTATCAATTTAAAAAACAGTCATATAGTCAAACAAACACTAATACTATTCTATAGGCCTTAGAGATATAAAACAGTGACGGTAGTATTTTCTCAATTTAATTACTTTATGTTTTTCCTGACTGGTAGGATTTTTACACTTATCTTGGTTAGAACTAGATGAGAAATCTTAGTTGGCTTTGTTTTTTAGCATTGTTAATTTTTTGTTAGGATTTTGGTTTTAATTTTTTATTCTAAAATATAAAAATTTATTGATGATGGATCAAGTTTTTAACATGTTTTTAATTATTTATTTATTAAAAATAATTTTTTAGATAATTTTTTCAAATACAGTTAAGAATAGAGATAATATTACTATGAAAAATTAATAAGTAGAATATGTAACAATGGACATGGCGGTTTGCAACACGTTGTTCAGTTAGAAATGTAACAACTTGATGAAGAATGTGTAATTTATAGCAAGCAAAGAGAGTGTTTACTATTTATAGGTTATTCGTTTGTGATGGTGATAGTGTCGGTTTTTAAGGAAGTTAAAGAAAATTGCAAACCTGATTTGAAGGTCAAAATTTCAGCGATTACCTTGTGATGGTCATTGTGATAATCATCATCTTCGTCATATTTGTCATCATCATCAACTGCTACACCTCCATTACACCACCAGTACAACAACCACGACTTCCAGCGCAACCACCATTACTGCCACCAAAACCACCGCCACCATCTTTAAACCATGTTGTAATATATTTTATTTCTGAAGTAAATAAGTTAATTCAATAGTCCTAGCATAAAATTAATCATTATGTTTTATATGCAGAACACTTAGATCAACTTATATATTTTTAGCATTCATTCCAAGTTTATTGAGCGTTTCATTACAACGTTTTGATGAGAATACAATTATGGTCCGCTGGAAGGCTCCTGATGGGTTAGCCGAAGAAACTTCTCATTATATTGTAAGTTCTTTGTTTTGATTAAATTTTTGTTGGTTTTCACCATTTCTATCACAGTAATATTTTATGTTTTTTAAAATATCAAAAAAATGGTTTGGTCCCAATGTTATTATTAGATGGTTCTTATCAATTAGATTGTTTGCATGAAGACAGATGGGTCTGCCGCAACGCCTAACTCTACCCTTAATCGACAAGCAAGAAAGTACCTTTTGACTGTGATTGATTCTAAAGAACCTTACGATATACTTGTTATAGCGAAGCTAAATTCTGGTTTGGAGATATTTAGTGAAAAACAACGTGTTGTATTGAGTAAGTATAGTTTTAAAAAAATTTTCCAGGTGTTTTCCATATGTAGCAGGCATGCTCAAATGTGCCAAAAATTTTGGATAAAAAAACATGAAATTAAATTTTTCTAAAATTTTGCATGTTACAAAATAGTATATCAGATAACTAGGAAATATATGTTTGTTTACTTACCACTTGGTATAATGTCTTTTGTTCACAGTGCAAGATACCACTCCTTTTTATATTTTGTCAATAATTGACAAAACAAGGGAACGGTTGTTTAAAGACGCCGAACAATTGCCTTTCACCAGAGCCTCAGCGTTTTCTCAAGAGTTACCAGTTGAGGCCATGACAAGGCATGGTTTGACTTGTGGGTGAGAAGATGTGTAGTATGCTAAGGCAAAACACTCTTTTATATATATATATATATATGTTTGTGTGTGTGTATTTATACATGTTTATATATGTATATACATACATGT
>JAUZNK010048179.1:0-29640 GCA_035046665.1 Euphysa ruthae
TATATATATATATATATATTTATATTTATATATATTTATAGAAAATAAATAAAGAAGAAACATTTTTTTATTTAACTATTGAACATTTTTCGCGAATTTAAAAATCCAAATTAACGATTTAATTGTTAGATTTTTAGAATTAGATTTTTGGGCAACCGATATTTTTAATACATTTTTTTGGATTTTGCCCTGTGTTTTTAAAAAATTTTTTCATGAAATATTTTGAGGATTATGTACAAAACTTAGCTGTATTTTGTAAACTAATACTAGTACAAACTTCCAGGAAAAAAAATTTGAGTGATCTTCTAATGGTTCAATATTAAATGCATTTTAACTCTTTGATGACCTTTATGTTAAACAAAGGGAAGTGTAGTAACACTATAATGATATATTATATATCATGATATATACCCCATGCATGGCAACTGTTTTCATACCACGAACTATACATGCCAAAATTGAACTATTGACTAATAGTGAAAGTTATCATTATCTTTTATTCTTATTCCTACCAGATCATTGGAAAACTTTTTGAGAGGGAAAAATTGACCATAAAAACTTCACAAACAAGGCTTACTAAAAAAGTGTGGTAAAAAAAAAGTTTGAGAGTCTAGATGACTATCAGAGCAAAATGAAACATAAAAATTTATTTTTTTGGTACTTTTCTTGGCTGACACATCACGGTAAAAGTAGTTGAATTGGCCGACATATCACGACAGCAATTGCTGAATTGGTATCATATCACATATCACGATATAAATAGCTAAATTAGATAACAACTCGCGGTTGAAATAATTGAATACGCCAACACATCAAATTAGAATTATACAAAATCATATCTCACTAGTTTAATATTATTACAAACTTTTTCTGTTAACTAAATTACATATATATATATTTTTTTAATCAATACCACTTTTTTTTATACACAGACCATATATAATATACATCATGATAAAATCTCTTGACATTAGCTTGCGTAAATGACTGGTTTTATATTAGCTTGTGGAAAAAAAGACTTCAATATCACAGCTCGACTTATTTTAACACATAACTTGTGTTAGGGATCCGGTAAACAAGAGCTTAATAAATAACACCGATATGTTAAAAAAGTCTTACCATCTTTACTTTGAGTTTATAAACAGTTTAGTGAAAATTACTGAGGTATTAATTTTGATACTCAGAAATTTTATATTTGTTTCATATTTAATTCGAGTTTGTGATATATGTTAATAGTATTTCCTGCTGCAACCATTATTTGCTAAATCGGTATTATCTTATTTTCTACTTAACGAAAAACTATTTTATAAAAGCTATTTAAAATAATGCATGTTTGTTATATTTCTTTTGTCCTGCTTTATGTCTTGCTTGATGATGAGGTTGACAAGATTTAGGGCGTTAAAAATTAGGGTGATTTAAGATTAGACTTCGTTTGAATTTAGTTGAAACCTTTTCCTTCTCAGTCTATGGTATGACGGTAAGTATCAAGTAAACTTTCATTGCCTTAATATGTTAATAAATCTCGCTTTGATATTTTCTTTTGATAAAATCCTTGTGTGACGTTTGTCACTGCCTAATCATGGTATGACTATTCTTTGATTTTATTTGATCCTTACGTGAGCTGAAAGAAACAACATATCATTAGGTTGGACAATGATGTTTAGATGGGTGATGATAGGGTGTGATAGCTATCTTTCTTGCATAAGCATTATATTCTATTAAAATATATTATATGAGAACTTTGAATATTTTCAAAATTTAGCAATAATTTAGCCAATTGTGTGTATTTTATGGAGTATTTTATGCAATATTATATGGAATAATTTATGCAATATTTTCAAAATTTAGCAATAGTTAAGCCAATTGTGTGTATTTTATAGAGTAATTTATGCAATATTTTTTAAAAACTTTTTCAATGCATCTTGATTTCGCAAAAACATTACTTTATTTCCTTCTATATAATTTCTAAGGTAATTGGATATGCTTGCAAACAAGTTAAAATGCTTACCTCTTTTTGAAGCATCTTCTACATTTATATAACCTGGGAACAAAGGTTAATCAGGCTAACTAGGTAAGTAAGAAAATATATATGTCATATGTCATTGACGGAGTTAGTGAGCCAGTATTACCTTCCATGAAGACCTTTGATCTAAGCATAGATGCTGATTATTATCCTATTTTTCGCATTATTTAAATATGGTACTATGAGGGTATATCGAGAGATCCTCATATTCTGAGATTTCATTTTCAGTAAGAATTCATATTTTGTATGTAAAATAAATCAAATACTGGCAGATTGAACGGTTATTAGAGGAAGGCGCTTATTGCAGGTAGCGACAATTGGTAGTTTGACCATATATTAAAATAAAATTTTAGGGAATTATGGTACTCTCAGAACGAATATTTTGTCTATTAAGTTGTTCCCTACAATTAAAATGGCCATTATTTTATAAGAACCAAGTTTTTAGACTTAAATAGTTCCCTAAACTTCCATTTTATGCTTTAAAATGAGTTATATAGTTACAAAAGTATTGACTTAAAAATATAATTCTAGGTATTTTTCGTAATACCGTTGTGTTAAACAATTCTGGTTTAATAAAAATAGAGGATGCTGCAATCTCTTTCCAAAGAATCGTGCACGGGGTTTTTTTTTTATCAGCTTTATACTACGCAGTTTAAAACAACCTTTACACACGGAAAAACAGGATGCTCGTTCCAACGAAAATAAGCAAAAAACAAAAAGAGTATGTCATTTTGAAAGCCTTAGTATAAAGAAAAAAAAGTGTTTTAGAAGCAAAACCAAGAAGTTTCAAAGAGCAAAGATATAAATTTTTTGGTTGCTATGAGATAGGGCAGAATTCAGAATAAAGTATAGAAAATAATGGCGAGGTGTTAAATTATGTTAAAATTTGAAGCAGATATGATTATAAACATTGGTGAACCATGGTTGGAGAGAAAATTACGCCCATAATCGAGAGGTATTAATCGAGAATGTATCAATGATGATAAAAACTCAAATTGGCGAAAATAAAAAGGACTCATGTGCTTTCGTTTCTCTACCTTGACTTAGTCACCACTCGATGACCACGTGATCATCAATTCTGGCATGTATTACAATCTAAGATCAATACAATCTTTTTGTAAAATTGTGTCTATGCAGTTTGGCATGGAACCAACAATGAAGTTTTAACAAAACAGTCTGGTCGCAATGTGCAAATCCATTATTCTGTAGCATACCTAATCGGGGAAAATTTTCATCACTTTTCAACGACGGAATTTTCCCCGAAACAGCACAACAATTTACGATATTTCTATACGATGCAATTTTTGAATTCATTAATGACAGAAAGGTTCGCACAAATTTTTACGAAGAATTTTCGATATCTATTGCGGTAAATTATCTGAGATGCTTAAGATACCATCAACACAATGGATAACGTGACACTGCAATGAAAGTCAGTAATAAGTACAGGCGACACAGGTAACCGATAATTCCTGTCACATTTATGTAATAAAAATGATATTGTTTGTTATGCGCTAGATTTTATTTGCGGAAGCATAGCTGCTTATATTCATAGATGCGTTGTAGTTAATAAATACCACAAACTATTTTTATTTTAGTAACAACTTTCGTTAAAATATAATATGAAATGTCTTTTATTATTCATCTTTTTCTATTTTCTATAATGAGCTTAACCACTCTGTTGTATTATATGGTTTTAATTTCATGTCCATAAAAGTGAACGTACTATCCAAAAATTCATCTACAATTTTATTTAAGCAAGCTAGCTCTATTTTTCCTAATTTTTTTGGGAAATTGTGTTTAACTATAAAAAGTATAGATTTAATGAAAAAAAAAAAAAGAAAAAAATCTTACATAGCAGTTGCTGCGGTAACTGAAAAATCCCTTCATTTCTAAGTTGCCATTGCTGCGGCCGTCACCAGAGAAAACATTATTTATTGAAATTACACATAACTGTTCCTCCAAATATGAAGCCAAACTGCCAACTTGAGAAAGATGTTTACAAAATTTTCTTTTGCGAACTGTTTTAGGGGCAACTTATTGTAGCAGAGGGTTTCAAAACGTATATAAATAAGAATTTTATGTTTTGATACATGATATCATCTTGTTATCTATCATTTGCAAAAAAAGGTTAAAATTGGGTTGAATTGTATTAAATTTTTGACTTTTAGGTGGTTAAGGTCCAACTTAATAACTGAAAGGTTTCGATTCATTTCCTTTTCATTAAGTTTGGAAATTAATTACAGCTGGCAATTGTCGCTCAAAACTTTATATCATTATAGTTAAGCGAGGCTGAAGTTGTTTTCTAAAAGTTATTTTTATGAATATAAAATCAATAAACGAAATTGAAGTTAGACACAATGTTTCGTACATCAGGGCTTGAAACATTTTGATAGTAAACACGTTTTAACACAAACCTAGCCAATTCTTCTTCACTTTCTAATTCTTCAGAAATACATAAGATTAATTCATTATCTTTCCAAAAAATTTATTTCTTTGGAGAACCATTGCGCTTCCATGAGCCCATATCGCCACAAAGCATATCCCGAAATGTTTTCAAATTTATCGTTACATATTAAAAATAAACCGTTATTTGAAATGTTTGTTGGTTGTGAAACACATAAGTATTCCTTATCATGTTGCCTTATCAGAGTTTTGAAGATGGCCTTGTTTCCATAAGCTTGTTTCCACCAGAAATGTATTGGGATAAAGATGTTACATTTATAGAAAGTTCCATCAGGATAATCCAGTACTTCTTCATCTTCTTCGCACGATTCCCTGTAAAATATATAAAATTTTATAATAAGTTTTTTGGAAAATTCTAATTTATGCATCGATTTTTTCGTCCAGTTTTCAAGATTGGCCATTAAAAAGGTGATAGCATTATGTAGGCACATAAATTTCATAGAAACAATGGACCAAAATCAGGTGCTGATGTTTGAAAATTATGAAACACTTAATACCAGTAAAAAAAATCTGTTTTGAGTCTCTGCGTTGCCTTTCTTGATCATCACAGTGGTCACCACATTATTTACTTTTCCCTCGCTAAACTGATTTTGTCATGAGTGCTGAAATCAGTCATTTTTTAAAAGTAGTATAATACATAAAATTGATTATTAAACAATATCTGCTGATCAGGTATAATAAAAAAAGTCTCACTAGTAATACAAATCAATATTGATGGAAAATCCATACATTAAACTAATTGTGACTAAAACAAAACCCTTCAACAATAATTTTACGATATGATAAATCAATAACAGAGCTGACCATATCCCATCTACTTCACTGACGCCTTCGATCAAATATCAATCGAGCAAAAAAATCAAAATACTTAGACAGTAAACAACTAAAGCTAGTGTCATCCAACTAAAATTGTCAAAAGCTTCGTCCCTCACGACTTAGATGTCTCAAACCTAATTTTCTTACGCACCCTTCCTAACACGTTATACTAATAAGACCCTTAACAGAAATATTTCTGGAAATTGTTAGGGTAATATAATAAGTTCCATAATTTAAAATAGTTTCTAATGATTAATGATTTCTGTACTTATAACTATCAAAATCTTTATTCGCGGTATATTAAAAAAAATGACCTATTAATTAAGTGATGTCGAACATGTGTAATAAAGCATTAACTTATAAGAAAAGATAAGATCTAAATTCCTAATCGAAAAACGCGACCTCCAAACAGCTTTTCAACATACTACCATTTTGGATTTTGGAAAGAATTTTTTTGCCAGAATTTCAATTTTCTTGTAAGCATGAAATTGCTGAAATTTTGCTTTAAATTTGTAGGTCCAAATAAGTTGTTTCTATTTTTAGCAACTAACACCATTTCAGAGAAAGTCATTTCAAAAAATTTTAAAGCATATGTTCCCTTAAATATATGCAAGCTAGATAAAATTTGAGCTATAATTATTTTTATTTTTTTATGTAGAACCCGAATTTGCTGACAGGTTTTTACGAAATTATTATTTTAAAATCGAAAATAGCAGAAGTTCAAGAGCAACACAACACAAATCCAGTCAGATGATCACAAACAACTTTTGCTGCATTTTCGTCACTATTAATTGACACATTGAAATTTTCTTGGTTTGCTTTATCCTAAAAACAAACAAGAATGTTTTGATTTATATGCAAAATATTTTAGCTGAAAAGAAGAAAATTAAAAAGAAAATTTTAATATTTATCCATAAATAATAAATGACGATTACCAAATTTAATACCTGCAAAATTATTTAAGCTACTGCCACCCACGAAATTGACACACTGAAATAATACCCTTGTAAGAATAAACAGACATGTATTATATGTAAATTTATATACTTCTGTCGTTTATACTACTGGTTTTCACTGTACTTGATGTAAAATGGTTAATTTGGAGTTAAAATTCAGTGGATTTAAAACTAGGCAATTGTTTTGATAACTTGATAAACTGTGGATGACTTTATGGGAGCAATTTTTGACGCGTAAAAATTTTTGTGAAAATAAGGTCCACTGAATTATCTTATAATAGTGTGCAAATTTCGTATTACTACGAAACGAATCAGAAAATGAACGTAAATATAGGGAAGGGATGCGAAAAGTTGAAAACGGGCTATTCACACCAACAGTATTTATACGCTTTGGTGGAAGGAGCTATGAAATCATCGCTTTTCATAAACATCGAATTGTTAGATAAAAAATGGTGCGAGCACGAGCGTATCACATCTAGCTGAATAAGAAAGAAGTTTTCGTTTTACCTGCTGCGCGGTGCAATAGAGCTTTGCACTTGCGAAAATAAAGCAGAAATGTTGAAACTTGTATTAACTTATCAGTCAATTAAAGTAACATGAAATCCAAATCTGATATAATGCAGTCTGACTTTTCACTATCCATTGATAAATTTTACCACATTATTTTGGTTTCACAAGTAATCTATTTCAGTTACCGTTTACTTTTACTGGTATCGGATGAGTTTTAAACAAAAATATGTTGCCTTCACGATTAATGGTCATCGCAACGATACAATATGATGCATGAAAAATTATTTACGTGGAAACTTCATATGATACAGACACATTCTTCAATTTCTAAAGCTCCTGTATAATTTCCACTTGGAGATTATAATCGCAGATTCTTTTACTTTCGACAAATTTTTCTTCAAATGCTAATTCTGATTTAACAACCCTTTTGAATTCAAAACTTTATGTGCTCCATATATATCGGATATCTTGGTTACGTCTCGATATTTATTGAACTGATTCGGAAAAGTTTCCACTAGGTTTGATATTTGTGAAACCAAATTGGATGACTTAAATGACATATCGTTTCCTGTGCTGATTAAAAAGTCAACTATTCCGATTGCAAGGAAAGTGCAAGCATTCGTTCATTCATTATCATGTACAATCGTATTAGAGAGGAATTTATTTGTATGAACAACCGAATCCAAATGGTTGCCTTGTCACTGTGCTCTAAAGCGGTGAATTGAAAATTTTTTTAGCGGTTTCATTTATAAAGACTCCTGGGAAATTTTGGATACTAGGACGATCTTTTGGGTCAAATTTTAAATATTCATGAACTGTTCAAAGAAGATGGTTTTCGTAAGAATTAATTTCTTTGTAATTTAATTTCTTTAAATTTTCTTTTGCAAACACGTTTCAAATGCTGAAGCGCCAATAATCGATAAATCTTGGTAAATATCGTATTGAAATGGGTGCACCTGGTCTGGATTCAATATCAAAAACCAAGTCATAAACAACGCCCATACACCGACAGCTTTCAGACTCTCGATTAAAATTTCTGGAGCCATGAAAGCTAAACTGCCTCTGTTAAGAATTTTTGCTCTGCTATTTGCAACTATGGCATATATTTGTGTGAATCATCATGATCCAGCTTCACCAAGGTCGCCTAACATTTATGTTACTTCAGAAATTTACTTCTTTCTTATATAGTGCTGTAACCACTGAGGAATGGATATAGGTGGCAGGAGGCTCGGGACCCAAATTTTCTAAAAAAATTGCTGTGTATATTTGACCTATAAGTTTGTATCAAATATTTTCTTTTACAAAAAAATGCGATAAGTTATAATATTTTTTTTAATTCAAAGAGTTTAAAAACAAAAAATGTGCTTACCAATAACATTTAAATCTGTTAAATATCAAATTTTAAATGTCTCTAAGGTAGTATCGAATTCTTCAATACTCGTGGTTGCTTTCAAATCTTTCGAAGATTTGGCACTTTAAACATGACTTTATCAATTTTTTTTTTTTTCGTTTCTATCCCTCTAGCTGTTACTCAGTACTCTCACTTCGAAAAGTGGTTTTTGCCGCGCTATAATTTTTGACTTAAACAAGTGAAAATTTTGTTCAAATTCTAAAACCTGTATGTGTATGATAGCCTTACCTGCATGTGTATAGCAGCCTTACCTGCATGTGTATAGCAGCCTTACCTGCATGTGTATGGCAACCTTACCTGTATGTGTGTGGCAGTCTTATCTGCATGTGTATGGCAACCTTACCTGCATTTGTATGGCAGCCCTACCTGAATGTGTATGACAACCTTACCTGCATGCATGTCACATGTGTATGGCACCCTTACTTGCATGTGTTTGGCAACCTTACTTGCATGTTTATGGCAGCTTTTTTAACATGTCGTTGAGGTAATTTAATAATGTTAGCCGGCAAAAAACATAAACATCTTAACTTGCAACTTTATCTTTTCAACTACAATAACTGTTAAGTGGATCCCCTAGTGGCAAATTATTCCCATCCCACTCAATTTCTGTAATTAATATTTGTTTATATAATCAGTGTTCATATAAAATATATTTAATACAAATAAACAACAAGTAATACAGAAATAATTAATGTGCTTAGAATGTTGAGACTAAGTTTACTTTTAAGAACTATACAAAAAACAATTTTTTTCTGGCATAATAGGAATTAGAATAATCACCTTGACAAGTTTCATTAATTGTTTACATATTTCTTCACTAACAACATTTTCATTAGCTGCATGCCCTCTGCCAGTACCATTTAAAGTTACCTCTTCCATATATAAAATTGAATTCTAAAGTAGATTATTAGCTATCATTATCACTGATAATTTTTTCATTTTCAAACTTCTAGAAAATGAAAACATTTGAGTTATTCTCTTTTTCTTTTGTTTTTATAAACTGGCTACTTCTCAAAATTTTCTATTATGAGATGAGTTCTTAGGTTAAAGATATAGGTTAAATTAATGATAGTTATATTGATAGATATTTGATTTTACTCTGATATTGGCTAGTAGCTATAATACTACTATCTTCTCGTCTACTAATATAATAATACTACTATCTGCAGAGGAAAACCTTAAAACAGAATTCAACAACCAACAAATTTTCTTACGGCTACCAGTGATTAGTATACAATAAAGCTGAAAACAGAAATAAATTTTCTGTCGATTGTATTGAAATTAATTTTGATTTAGTTTTTATTTGGTAACTAACAGCAGATACAGTCAAGCGGAGTTGGCACAGTGACAGGAGACTTAACTCCGGAATGAAAGTTTCAAGTTCGACTCCCACCTTTAGCGGAAATTTATTTTCGAAAACTTATTGCATAATGCAACGCTAGCTCAATGGGCGGGTTTTTTGGTTGAGTAAACTTCGTAGGCGCAAATGGGCGTTATAAGTACTCAAAGACCCGCCACATGGGCCCTTCTGGAAATATTATCTTTGTAATTTGTTTATTCCTCACGTTAAATGTCCGAACTCACTCACTCACTCATCTGTCTATTGTCTTGATTGAATCATTATCTGCTATTCAATTTTTGTTAATAAAGAAAAGTTACTTCTAAACGAGCTCTAGCTGCAAGCGAGCGTAACGCAATAAAACAAATTTAAAATATGGTTTAGGTTGGAATTAGCAGTTTTGATATAGAGCGGTTAGATAACAGAGGTGGGGAAAATCTTAATGGTAGACTATATGAAAACAAACAGAAACTTGTTGTGAATATTAACATTTTTTTGTTGTTATAAAAGCTGTAAAATACAATAAAATACTATGGTTAAATGGAGTTTGTTTTTCTTCTCTTTGTTTTGATTATTTTACAACTACTAATAAAAATGGGAACCATCTTAAATATTATTATATTCCCTAAGCAGAAAGTTTAAAAGTTGCACATACCAGAATTTGAATGTTGAATAAGTTTATAGTGTGAAAAAGTTTGTTTGAAAGTATTATTTCAAAGATAGAAAGAGAAGAGCTTTTAAGCAAAACAACTAATTGTGTGTCTGAATACTTTACCAATATTCTTATGGTGAGGTGATTCTTTTTCTGCGAAAATTAATAGGTAGATGCTAAATGTATAGTGGCCTTTGTTAAAACATTCTGGCTTGATTTACTTTATCATCTTACTCGGTTTTGAAAAACATTTATATTTCCTGATCTTATTTTATTTTTTAAAGTGG
Organism: Euphysa ruthae; assembly: GCA_035046665.1. Classification (NCBI taxonomy): domain Eukaryota; kingdom Metazoa; phylum Cnidaria; class Hydrozoa; order Anthoathecata; family Corymorphidae; genus Euphysa; species Euphysa ruthae. Next base: position 10,461 of record JAUZNK010048179.1, read on the forward strand.
AGATACCAATAAATAATCAGAATATGACTTCCACAATTAAATACCAGCTTTGACTTAATTGATGAGAAAAAGTCTATAGGCTTGGTTTTAGTCGAAGAACATTTTTGTTTTGCATATACCATTTTATTCCGTATACCTAGTTTTTTAAATTTTGAGGCATAAATAATAATTACATAAATAATAAGCAATGTAGTTTGAAAAAACATGTAGTGACGTTGTTGAAGTGGTACGTTGTTAATTTCGAAATCAATGGTGGAGTTACCAATACTCCTTTATTCTCTCTTATAATCAAACAAATATTCTTATGAAACTTTTTAAATTTCATGCCTCTAAGAATTATTTTTTATTTTCAGTCAACCAAAATTAATAATACAGGTTAAAAATTTTAAACAAATTTTTACATTGGTTTTGATTTTCTTAATGATATGTTTCGATATCTGAATTTTAAAATGTTATGGTGTAGCGTGATGCTGGCTATCGTATGGCTTTAAGACAGAAACACTGCCTCTCTAACATGAGGACGTCTAATATTATAACTCAATTATTTTAGGATTCTGTCATGAATAATTATTAGCAGACAAAAAATTTTTTTGAATCATCGTAGACCATAAAGCTCAGACATGCTATGAAATTTGATGCTTTTTTTTTTATTTCTTTTATTTTCTATTTGTTTTTGAAATAAAGCAGTAACGATGAAGTCTTTCCATTATTTAGGATTTCTTTGTGGTTTTATACATATATTATTTAATGAAAGTTAGGAGAAGTCACAAATTTCTATGATTGTATCATAAATACAAAAAAAAGCTATAGCAAAATGAAAATTTAGGGCACTTTGTGCCACACGGTGTTAATAGGGTTAATTTACAATGAAAACTGAGAATATACTTTATATTTATATATATTTATTCATATATATTTATTTATTTATTTAAATTTCACCTTTTAATTGTATTTTTATAAAAGGTCATGTGACTTGTTATGATGCGTAGCATAAGAAAAAATCGATAAAATGTTAAAATTTTAGCTTAAAATTTTTCAAAATTTAGATAAGAATCCAGCTGATTTGGTCTGAATTTAAATTACTTATAGAAAGTACCGTTAATTAGGGTTTGGTTACATGAGATTACTGCATCGCTAAAATAGTAAATTAAAAGACGAAATTTAATTTCAAATTTATAAAAAAAGGTCATGTGGCTCGTAACATTACAAAGCGTTAAAAAAGTAGAATTCTAGCTTCAATTAGTTTAAAACTTTAAAGTGCAGCGCACTTGGTCTGGAATTGAAATAACTATAAGAAATGTCGTTAATTTAATAATACATCATTGTTGCTTAAGGGGTTCAGACATAATTTTTTTCCGGTAGTACCTCATAAGTATTTTTTTAAATTCAGTCGCGAAAATAATAACTGGCTACTATCAGCGAAAAACGGACTATAAAGTACTAAACGCTTGGAAGTACTTCATTCAAAACAAATATAAGAGCTCATTAGCAGAGTAGTAAGCTACTAATGTTAAGCTCAGTTTTTATGACCAATTATCTGTGGAATGAAGAATGCTGAATTTCATTGTGTTACTAGCCCAATTTTTATGCAGTTATAGTTAACAATCATTAATAACGACTGAATGCCATAATACATATTTACAAATATTAATTCAATTAAAGTAGAAGCCGGTGTCACCATAAATTTTTACTCCCCTAAATAAGCAACCCCAGTGCTTATTTACCAGGAAATAAGTATTCCCCAGTCATTATTTTCCAGGAAATAAATACTCCTGGGATTAGTTGTATATCGGTAAATAAGTGCTCCTTTGCGAAAAAAGTACTCCCCTTAACTTAAGATAAAATCTTTCTACTATTTTATGTTATGAAATAGTTCAATTGAAGCTACTTGTCCTTATTCTTATTGCTCTTTGTTTTTATTTAAATTTATGGAGAGAAGTAATCAAACGAACAATTCTTTTTCTTCTTATACAGTTATAGAGTTTTTCCACGCTTGTATAGGTTTGACTATTTAACAAGCAATTAAACAAACTAAATTGTTTTCGATAAATCAACTTTTGAAAACCATTGTTCTCTGTTTAGAATCTATCCATGTAAATTAAGTTTAAATTTCAAAGAGCTTTAACACTCAAGGTTACTTTTGTCAGATCTTTGGAAAAGGAGTTAACTTTTTTATGTTCTAAGCATATAGTTAATGTCCACGCATATCTGAAACTTCGAACACCGCTTCTGTAGTGAATTTCCATGAAGAATTTCAGCTGTATAAGCAATTGCGAAAAGTTCACAACTGTGACTTTTTCTGGATGGGAAGAAATGTTATTAATGGTGTTCTTCAATTACTAACAAAATTTTTATAAAGAGACTGAAAAGATCTTTTTGCCGATCGTGTTAAACTAGTGTGAAGACTATTGAAGATCTGTAGGCGTCCGCTTGAACAAAAATTAAGAAACTAATGCTCATAACCATCGTGAAGAAGTTGAACATGGTCTAGAGAAACAGGCTGAAAGGGTAGAGATACTTTCTTTTGTGAGCTTAGTACGGATTGAAACCTTGATTCTGTACCAGTTTCATGGCATAAAAGCTTTTGTGCTGCATCCATAATACAAGAGCCAAGTCATTCATGTTTAGAAAGCAATATTTCTAGGTCACTTTCTTGAGATAATTCAAACTGACCGCAAATTCTTTCTCCCTATGATACGATTAACAGATTCGACAACTCCACTGGACTGGCCAAAACATTTTGAAACCCTTTGAGCACAAACTTCGATTTTGTTTCTCTGTCTTAGAAGATTTTGAATTAAGTTCTCGGAAAATATTAGATAGATTCTTGGAAAAAGTTCTACTCATCTTTTTTTCAATAACGGACTTAAAAACCTTGTGCAAGTGTTAGTCAAAGGGTGATACGTATCCAGAATTTTTTCTGGTGATATAACCTAATTTAGTAAGTCAACTTACTAAATTCAACTTACTATTTAACGTTGAGTAAAAAATACATTTAGCTGTAGTTGTCATATATTCTAAAATACAATAACAGTAATTAAATCAAACAGCGTAAATATAAAAGAAATAAAGAAAAATGTTAAAATGCAGAATTTTGAACAGATTTTACATTTACAGTAAATGTTACCCACTGCTTTGATACTTTCCTTAAAAGTACTAAGAGATTCGAATTCATTTATATGACTAGGAAGATTATTCCAAGCCTTAGCCCCTCTGAACCTCAGTGATTTTACCCCAATGATGGATTTGGCTGTAAGTAGTTACAAAGATTTACCTTTTCTTAATTCATGTGGTCTATTCTTATATACATACATATCCCACGTGAATTCCGGATTTAGAAGATGCACCGATTTTTAAACTGCAGTGAGCAGAGTTCAGAGATTTCTCTGATGGATGGTATCACTATTAGTAATTTTAAGAAAAATTTCAAAACTTATGTTGAAGTCGTTCACTAATGTCCTTAATGCTCGTTTGTGAGTTTTATTTAAGACCTTTCTTGCTACAAAACATCTAAATAAGGGAAAATCAGTTAAAAATCGACAAAATGTAAGATCTAGACATTGATATGGCTTTATTTAAAGCCAAACTTCGTCTAATTCTTAGAAGTATGTAAAGGAAAAAAGAAAGTTTGTCGTCAATAGTTACCCCTAATAATTTAAAGAAAGAGATGTTTCTAACAGAGCTCATCTTTATCTGAAGAACATGCTCTATTTTTTCTATTTCCAAAAAAAATCATCTATAACTTGCAAGGGTTAGCAACCATCGGGTTATAATCAAACCAGTTTATAATAGCATGGAGATCCGGATTTAATCTAGACACCGCATTGTCAAAATTTGAGTCACACGCGTAGATGGAGTTGACATCTGCAAAGTTGCAGATGCAGCATTTCTAGATTAAAGAAAGCAGATCTTTGATAAGGATATTAGATAATAAGGTACCAAGAATGGACCCTTGTGGTATTCCGAGAGAAATCCCTCAACCGTTCACTAGCAGAGGAATCAATGCGGACTCGATGCATTCTATTTGTTAGGTAGTTAAATATGTATCTGAAGCTTTTAATCCTAACTCCATCAACCTGTAATTTAGCGATCAGTAGATCGTGTGGCAGATTCTTGGGCTTTTGATATATCCATCAGTACAACAGTAATAGTAATTTTTTCTGATTTATCAGGGAAATTTTGCCAGTCCTTGAGCAGGTTTAACAAAGCGTGCTGCAAAGAGAATTCTTTTCGGAAACCACAAAAAAACTTTGATAGCTTTGGCTCAAAAAACTTGGACAGTTGTTTAAAGAATATTATTTCAAGAAATTTAGAAGCTGTTGGTAGTAGACTAATAGGTCTGAAGTTGCCTTTATTTGTAGTGGAGCCTTTTTTATGTATAGGGATTATATCAGCCCATTTTAATTCATCAGGAACCACGTTTCTTTTAAGTCACATGTTTGTGAAAGCTTCCGCTGCACCTATACCACTCAATTGTAGTAAATTTATAGATGTTTTACCAATAGTTTTCTTTGTACTGTTTAGATGTAATATTTCATCTAATGCATTCTCTAAGGTGACGTCAGAAAAATTAAACAATTCTTGATTTACACAACCTCTTTTTATTGCGAGAATACTCGAGTGCTCACAAATCAAATTTATTGAATTTAAAACAGGATTTGTGCAATTATTAGTATAGGATTTTGGAACCCATTTTACTTCCCCAATAGATTTAGTGATCTAGTTAAAGTGTCAATTGAAAACGATAGCAATATCGCTATCGTTTGAAACAACATTGTTATTTTCTACTAGCAGAAATTTTTCCCCGATAGCATCGGCTTTGCTAGAGAAAAGGGTTTATATAACTTCCAGAAGTTTTTCTGATTCCCAGATGTGATATCGATGCTTTCAAAGAAATTACGTTTAGACTTCCTATTAAGAGAAACCACAAAGTTTCTCCGATGCCTATAATTTCCAATATTCGACCAAAGTTGAATTTAGTTTTTAATCTGGATCTTTCCATAATAGCCTTGCTTAACACTCTGTCGATGATGATGTGGACTATTATTTGCACGAAGAAAAATTATCCGACACTCGATTAAAAATATTGTCAAATACTCTATAACTTAGTAGATAGTTTCCGTTTAGGCAAAGCTGGAAATCATTTTAGAAACCGTTAACATTCATACATTTAAAATCTCTGTATAAATATTGCTTAGCTGGTAATTTCAAATAATTACACTATTAAACTTTAGTATTGTATATATTTATAAATTATGATCACTTACCCCGTTTTAGCAGTACCCGTCTTATGCAGAGAAATCCTTTTTGGTTGGAGTAGATTAAGTCAACTGTTGTAACATTTGGTGATTTCTAGCAAATATTTTCGTTATGTTCATTATTCATGCTCGTTATGTGCTTTTTCGGAGTTACTTTCTACTTTTTTTCAGAGCTGTTCCATATTATTTATAAATCCATTGTAAAATAATGGTTTCAGTAGACTGATGTTATATTTTTGCGGAAAGATTTGCCTTTTTTATTGGCACAAACGCAGAGACTCGTTTTGATGTGGATTTTTATGAATCGCAGCACTTTCCACTCTTTTTCACGTCGCATCATCAAAAACTAGTAACTATTACCTGTATTGTTTAAGAGGAAAGAATAGTCGATGCAAATACAATAAATAACACCTAAAAGCCAGATCCTGGTCATCCTTTAGAGATTTTGCACAAAATCAAACCTATTAAAACTTTCACTAAAAAAGAGGAGCTTCAAAAATGTTTACACGGCAAGACAAAAAATTTAACGACACGCTTCACGGAAAAAATTGAGATCGTGTACCTAAAACAAAATATTTCTCGCTTGTAGTGCTAAAGATCGGTGTCTATGGCGCGGTTGGAAAATTTTAATATTAGGATGAAATCCTTGATTTTAATTTATAAAAATCTTGACATGATTCCAGAGTATTTTATATTAATGGATTCGAACAACATAAACAAGACGCCCGTTTCTTGGTCGACCGTCCAGTAAATCCGCGTTACAAATTGTGCCGTCAGAAGTTACGGGACAAGAAAAAACTTGAGGAAAGGAAGATAAAACGTTTGAGGCAGGTGATTTTAATTCCAATATGGAGCTTCCTTTGTTTTAATTTTTTCAATAGCTATAGAACAGCTCAAGCATTTTTTTAGCTATGCTGAAAATTTCTTTTAAAAAAAACTATTTTATATAGAACAGAATTTGGATTTGTTAAGAAAACTCATGTAATTTCTTTTTTTTTCAAAAAATTCATTTTTTTCTTTCATTGACTTTGACAGACAGGTTGTCGGATCCAGACTTTTTTTTCAAAAATCTTTTCGAATTAAAACACACATATATTCATTATGGATATGCTATTAAAGTTTCAGTTTGTGCTGAAAATTGGCCAGTGCAGCTCATATTTTCGGCATATTTTGAAGATTTTTCGCGTCGCAGCTATCGCGGCAACTGGTGTCTAAATTTATGTTTTGATATACCCTATCATTTTATTCCAAAAAATTTTTTTCTATTGCCTATATTTTTGTTGGTAAGTTTCTTGTAAATGAAGTAAATTATAATTATTTTTCATCTTTTTCAGCATCGAATAAAGGATGTTTTGTTTTAATGCATTTATTAAAGAATATTAAAGTATCAAATTTTTAGATCAGGTTGCACTTCGAGTTTGACAACATTTACTTCAGATTTAATAAGCCTTATAATTATCCTTTTCTTTAATCTAATGACTTCTCTTATAATATGGTTTGTTTAAATTAACTGATTGTTGCATGGTAAAACCCAGAATCAAAATGAAAGTTTTAACGCAACGATATGGGATCGCATACTAAAATTTAAATTTGTCTTGTTTACACAGTTGGAGTTTACGATGCGGTTGGTGTATTTAAGATTGGGAGAAAAGTCAGTATTTTCCGTATTGAAAAATAAATATGATACCGGGAAAACAAGGATGCAGTAATTTGAACAAAAAACGCTTAAGCATGTCAGCTTCAAAAAGTTGTAATTATAAAATTTTTCCTCATTCAGCTCAACCCATAGAATCATATCAGCTAAGACTAGACGGAGTCTTTGAGCTAACAAACCCAAAATCTCACATACCATGATTCGGCTGGTCAGCACTGAATGAAAGAAATATTTCCAATCATTTTAAAAGTTTAAGATGAGAGCAGTCTTCCAGTAAAAACTTCGAAAAGGCATGCGCTTATGCAACTGAAGTCCCATAAGTACCGGAAAATATCATCACGAAACGCGCAAATATGAAATATATATTTTATATATATATATATTTGAAGAAACACAAATTCTTCCAAGGTTTTCCGAACAGCTCATGCATTGTTAAAACAAACTTATTTTTCCGAACAAGAACCCTATGCGAACTCGAAACTATAGAGAATGGTGAAACCAATAAAAAACATCCATAGCATGGAAAGCTGTCAACGAAATCTCTGGTTGTGAAAGCAAAGAATAAGGTAAAAATAATAACGCTAATCAAAAGGAATGAATTGGCAAATGAAAGAGACATTTTGAAAACCTATTAGGCATGACTCTTACTATCATAGAAAAAAAAACTATGAGGATTGTGCGAGGCCAGCTTAATATCAAGAAAAGAAGCTTCTCTACAGAAGAAAACAAACATCAAACAAAAAGAGTGAAAATTTGCAGTCCAGATAAAATCTCGTGGATTGAAGTTTGGTTGACAGGTGACTATGATAATGAACTGCCAGACTTTTGCAACAGGTCACGCCAACAAAACCTTGTTGAAAAATTGACAGAAGGCTGTATTTTACCCATCCAAAACAAAGCGGACCTTAATTCACCATAAAAAATATCGAGGCCTTACGCTCACTGTCATATCAGGCAAAATCTAAAATCTACTTTTTTTCAATGGAATTTGACCCGAGCGTTAAAGGGTCCTTTACATAATCCAAAATGTTTTTTTAACGAAAACGATCAGCAGTAGAATAATACGGAAAAAAATGGAAGGCGGTAAAAATTTAAAAACACTAATCATCGATTTTTTAAAAGCACACATCGTGGTAACCATGAAGGAGTAATTTTAGCATATGGCATAGTTGAGGAAAAAACATCAGCAATCATGTTATACCAAAACTTGAAATCCATGGTCAGATCTCCGGAGAAAGACACTTTTCCTTATTCTATGTGTAGACTAAATACTAAGGACCTCAATAGCCCTCCACGTAGAACTGGACTGTAGAAAAAAAATTAAGCAGCTCATGGCATCCAGCACAAACCATCAGCGATGTAGATTACACTGACGATTTCGCTCTATCTGATACAACCGACGAACCCACAAAACTTCTCCTCCTTTAGACCGGAAATACCAAAACCGGTCTCTATATTAATGCTAGTTAAAACAGAGCTTATCAGCTACAATTAAACTGGAGATATTAAATCAAAATATTGCAAGCATAAAATCTGTAAACGAGTTTTGATACCTAGGCAACAACATTCAATCAACAGAGAATGATAATAACATCAGAAAAACAAAAGAATAAAGTGCTCTCAATGGTTGGAATGTTATATGGAAATCTGCTCACCCTGACAAGATAAAAAGAGACCTATTCAAGGCTCCTGTCGAACTGTTTCTATGCTTCAATTACTTGGACTCTAAAAAAACAGCAAGAAACTTTGCTGGATGGTACTTACTCTCGCCTACATCTTAACTATCTGAACATCTGTGGAGAGAGAAACGGACTTGCTAGTAGCATCTTTTTTTTGAAACAAAAGCACGGAAAAAGATAAAGAGGAACAACGAAAGATAATAGGCGTCACCAGATTTCTAAGAGTAGTGGCGAGAACGAGTCAAGCAAATCAAAGTAATCCTGATGATAATTGTGTTTCGTTAGTAAGGTAATGATAATTTATAGGGTCGGTGATGGGTAGTGATTAAAGGTGATAACATTCGACAAGGTTTGTCACTGTATCTTATAAAGAATAAAGGGTGTTTGTATGAAACACCTTATTTTTTTAAATTTGAACTTCATAGCCAGCAGCATACTTAAACGCGAAAACTTTTTCCTAAAATGTTTTTCATTATTTATCAATTCTCGAGAATATTTCTTTTGAACTAAACGGTATATCTTAGGTTAACTTAAGGTGGTCTTACAGTATTATAGTTAAATTATTTATTAGGATAAAATTATTATATATTCTGAAAAAGGTTACAAAAAAGAAATTTTTTTTATTGTGGGGCCCTATTTGGACCCAAAATGGGTAAAATTGGTGAAAAACGTCGCGCATTGTAAAACAAGATTTACTTATTCGTTTGGCTTCAAATTTTGTGTAGTGACTCCAAATAGACCAATCTATGTCTAGAACCAAAATCAGAAAACTATTTTTAACACAAATTACCAAAATTTGGACTAAAAAAATTGAGCCTGAAAAATATTTAAAAGTGTCTTGATAGTCTGAATAGTGAAATATTAAATCTAGGCACCATTCATGGCATGAAAAACATTTTCTGAAAATTTCAATCAATTTGGATGAGTAGTTCAGAAGCTATGATGCGCAGCATTTTGGAAAGTGCTGTTTTTCAAAAAAAACCGTTAAAGATTTATATAATAAAATCATAATGAAAATACGGATAAAAATTTAACTAAATTGACCAGGACAATAAGAAATCACTTCTTTCTCATCCGATTTATCATCAAATCCTATTTGTTTATTTCTCAGTTTCTTGCGGGTTAGTTTTGTCGATTCCCGGAACTTATAGTCCATTATACGCATGCTGTCGTTATCCTTCTGAATGCAATATTGTACTGTATAATATCCCATATCCATCCCACATTTTTCAAGAACCTTGAGACTACCATTTCTACCGTCATTAAAAGCTATTGCTGCTAATGAAACACCCATCATCACACTTCTACTAACAAATGTTGATTTGGGGCTTCTTCCCTAAAGCATATTGTTCAGACATTCACTGTTGTTTTGAGTTTTCCCATGCAGGCATTTTTCAAGTGTATCATTGCTTAAATCGAGAAATATTGGCTTTTTTATCTTTTTAACTGTCTTTGGAAGGAGGGATTTTGACTTTTTGTATGCTTTTCCTCCTTTAATGCATTCTAATCAGTACTTGCACCATGGATTCTTATCGCGCGGACATATTTCGTGTTGTCTGATTCTGAGCAATGACACAGTATAGCACCTATGGATTTTTTCAGCTTGTATATGATTTACCCTTTGAAGTTGCCAATAGCAATACCATAAGAATTTTTTAGTTTATTTATTTGTTTGTGAATTAATTTTTCAACTGCTTCAGTCTCCTCATCATTATTTCCTTTACAAGAATTTTTCAAAACAAGCAACCAGCTTCCAACATGCTTTTGAACATGTCGCACACATTCGAGCATTTTTACCGGTATACCGTATGGATCAAATCCAAAAATATCATGATATGCTTTAGTATCTCCATCACCAAGATACTCAGTATATCTCAAGCCATTGAACTGTTCTGACGTACGAAATATGTCAACTAGACCGCTAGATTCCATTGCACCGGACGACCCTTTATGATTTACGTCATAATTGTGGTTTTCAAGAAAAGCAGAGTACTCCTTGGAATGTTTTTTACCCTCCCATGCAACACACGTGGTACAATGTTTACTTTTAATATGATAACTTACACATTTACTCGTTTCAAACGAAATAAAGCATAAGAATCCATTTAGCGATGAAAACCTCCTTTTATGCCATGCAGCATCACCCGATACAGCAACATCTGAGGTCATGGTCGTCTCCTTAAGTTCCGTTGCTGCTTTTTTCATTGTGGCATCAGGAACAGGTATACAATTTTTAGCAATTTCATTCTTTGTGTGATGAAAAGCAGTTGGATTCACGGTGATACCATATTCATGAATCAGGAAACTTGCTTAATTGCTGATAGACCTTTGCCTACTTCACGAAATGCAATTACAGTTCGTGAGTTAATGACAAAAGCACTTAGTGCAGGAGTGGGAGTACTAGATTTCTCTATGGTTTTACTTGTGCAAGTAGAGTAACTCCATTCACAATATGTGCAAGAGAAAGTTCGCAAGTCTTTTCTTCTTTGCAGCATCATTTTTCACAGAAAAATCCTTACTGCCACAGTCTGGAGAGCAATGAATACGACAAATAATGTCAGAAATGATATTAATTAGAACATAATGGCAGGAAGAAGTGTCCTCCTCTAATCGTGGGATATCTAATTTTCCTCTCGATTAACAGCTTGTAAGACTGAGAACAATTTCACTTTCGTTTATGGCATCATTAAGATTAAAAAAAACCAAGGTATAAATGAATAATGGAGTTCTAAAATTCGGTTTTGCCATAAATAAATTTCAGGTTAGCGTTATCAAAAAGGTCAAAAACTATTCTTAAAAAATATTTTTTGCTAAAAAGTAAACAAATATTCAGAATCTAGGAGAAATACCAGTTAAAAATAGGCATATTAAATACATGAAATTTTTAGATTTGAATACTGTAAAGTCATCTTAACTAGTTTCCTTTTATCTATACTTTCTTCAAGCTGTCGAAAATTTACACTAAATATATTAGTGCATTTTAAAATGTGTGTAAATGTCTTTTAACATTTTCGTTACTACAATAATCATTTAATTGTCAACAAATATTGCATTTTCGATTTATTTAGCCTGAAGAAAAGCTAGAAGCCGTTGCTTTCCACTCCAAAAAATACGTTACAAAACAAAAGGTTAAATTTATCAACAAAAAAAGAGTATTTTACGAGGGAACACCAGCAAAAAGTAAACAGCTTTATTTCTAACACGAGTTATAATCGTAGCCACCTCCAATCAATTGAGGTATCCTTAGCGTTAATTTTCCGACATTATTGGTATGATACAGTGCTGAGTTTGCACTACGACTATGAAGCCACATTAATAATACATAAATTGGTAATCAAGCAATCAAGTCATAAGTAACTTGCCTAAAAAAAAAAAAAATTACCAGTAAAGAAATCTCACACCAGCCAGGTAAAAAGCTATATATTAAGCCATTTAGGCAAGGTCGCTGTCCTTGAGGTTACTAAACTGAAAAACCAAAACCTTCTCTATCCTCAATCATAAGTGGCCAACATTTCAAAAAGAACAATTTTCATTAAGATGAATAGAGTAAACGTTAACACTTTTTAAAAGAAACGACAGCAAGTCTCTACCATTTAATATCGAAATAGCAACACTTACACTGACTCAGTGTCAATTATCTCCTAAATGTTACCACGAATAAAGACAGTTTAGAAAAGAAGAACAAAATATAATCTCTTTGGCGATAAAATCATAATGATTACGCACCCAGAAATTATCTGTCATTAGTATTGATTAGGTTCTCACGTAAAAAAAAATTTAAAGGATCTTCATTGACATATTCATTTTGCTATGACAGACATTGCAGTTGGCAATGTCTGCCACTAAAATTGCATAAAATCCCAGAAGTGAAACTATGGCTTTAAAGAAAAATATAACTTAATTTATTAAACTACTTGCTTAAGACTTAAAAGTAAAAATATTTTAGACAGCAAAATTCTCGATAGTTCTTGGTGTAATGTGAGCTTATAAAAAATATTTTTAATTATAATAAAGAGTTGTTGATGAATCAAAAAAAGTTTGCATGTGTAACAAAAATTAAACGGATAGAAACTATTTGGTAAGTAATGTAAATTTTTTTAATACGATTTTTGAATGATTTAAGAAAAAATAACTAATTTAGATATAGAATTTATTTATACGTGAACTAATTCCAAATTTCTGTTTAGCTTTGCGCTTCCAATGTTATGAAGATTGCGCAAAGAAATTCCCATGTGTAAATTCTCATCAAATAGTCTAGAAAAATTTTACATGAAAAAAAACCTAAGCGATGATAAAACTCAGATCCAAAAGTTTTAAGTCTCTGACGCATACTTTTTGGATATAAAGATTTTAAAATTAACCTGGGATGCATCTACTTATACTCTACATCTACTTACTGACTAATTTCGTGACACGAGAACCCTTTTTATAAAAAAACTAAGTAATATATTTTCTAGCGCATTTTAAAGCAGTAGAACAATTCTTAACCATATCTAAACTTTAACACGAATTAGGTAATAATCATATTGGTTAAGGAATACCTTATAGAAATACAAGAATTTGGAAGTCACAATAACGACAATTATAATTTTAGTCAAAATTCCCAGTTAAAAAAAACTAAGACGCTTTTGATTTTTGATTTTCAGTTCAAAGCTAGTCTGGAGAAAAAAAAATCAATTTAAATTTCCGCAATTTGAAAATGAGCGCATTTTTTTTTTGACAAATAATACGATACACAAGCGCAGCTTTAAAGCTAAACTGTTGCGATGTATGCTCAAAAATAAAAATGCTACACTTCACTCTTCTTAAAAGCAAACGCGCTCAGTTTAGATTTAGTAGAAGTTTCCATTTGGGAATTATTATCCGCTAATATCTGTTTCATATAGTTCTTTTTAATTAGTGTCTCAGCAGATTTGTTATTCCACTTTTCCTTTTCTTCTTTTGATAACTGTTTCCACTCTAGCATGGAAGAGTGAACGAGATCTTGACTTTCGTTTACGACTGAATTCTTTCTCTCTTCCAAAAATAATTGAAAACCGGAAACTCTAAAAAAAAAAAAATAAATAAATAAATAAAATTCAATTAGTCGTATGAAAAAAAGTGATTAAATTTTTAATTTTGGCGCAATGTGTTATTCATCATAATTTTTTAGAAAATATCTTGTCGTTTCTGAAATTTTCCAAACTAAAATATATTTAATTGAAGCTGTTATATTGACGTTATTACAGATGTACCTTAGCACCTAGGTCTTGTTCTACATTCCGGTTCAATCTAAATGGCGTAATAATAATAACAACCAAGGAATGAATGGCAGCAAGCAAGGTGATCGCGTTTTTTACAACCAACACTGTGGCTGAAAACGCACGCAAATTTTGGCAACTCAATAAAACTTTATCAATTTCACTTTTTCTTTGAAAATAGATTTTTTATGCATAATAGCCATTTTTTTAAGCCTTCTTTTTTCCAATTTAACGTGCAGTTCCATGTAAAAAATTACAGAATAAACATCTGTTTGGCAGTGGGTAGGTTTGTTTCGGTCACTAAGAAGAATGGTGTAAGTTAGAAGTTGAAGATAGTTTTGAAATTTAGTGAACTTAGCGAACTTTGATTAATATTTTTTTTTTTTGGTTGCTTCATAGCAATGACAGACACGAATTAGCTCTGCCAACTTTAACTAACTAATTAACTTTAACTAACTTAGGATTAAAAAATTTTGGAGAGATTTGCAAACCACATTCAATTAAGTCAAGAGCTTCATTAAAAACTTATTAAGTTTAGGAAGTTTATCCCCTGCTTGATATATACTTTACTTCATTGACAACAATACAATACAAAGAAAAAAATAATATGGCGACGAACCACGGGACATTTACTATTTCCAAAATATATACATAAAGCCGCAAAATTTAACAATTTTTAAGTTACGGGTTTATTTTATTGTAATAAACAACGCTTTTTTTGATTTCATTAAAGACTTCTTTTGTACAGTTGCAAAAACTTTTTGATAAGCAAATGAGCGTCCCTTCTTCGTTTTTTTTCAATTTGGAAGTTAAAGGAAGGGCCCCAACATAAAACGGCTTCAGTTTATTTCAAAGATGTTATTACAAATATTATTTCAAAATTTGTAATTTTCAAACCCTGAATTTAAAGTATCAAAAAAAAAAAAAAAAAAAAAAAAAAATCATGACATCACTGGCGCACAAGGCTATTACGGCAAAGCAGAAAACACTAAGTTCGTATAATAAATATCTTGCTATATTTTGCTCGTTTTAGATTTTAGGTTCTTTTTACACTAGTTAAAGTTTTTATTTTATTACAATTCTATGATATCAGAAACAGAAGTTTCTACAGATTCCTCTTCAAGTATTAGCAATTCAGCAAGCGAAGAAAATTTTGAAGAGCAGAACGAAGTATTCCAAAATGTTATGCAAACAACGTACATGTTTGAACCAGAGTGTGATTCGGAACATAAAGAAGGCACACAACATTTTGAATTTACGCATGGAAAATGTGGTTTTCTCTAAAGATGAATATCGGAACACCAGCGGGTAGAATTTCTCGTTTCAGGTTAATTTTTTTTTTTAGGTTTTCATCCTGACTAACATTTTTTTGTTTCCTTGCGTCGCTGCCACACCTTACGGCAGTGCAAACACCTATTTTCCAGCGAATAATCATTCAAACAAGGTAAACAAATAATTATCAACAAAGTAGTAACAGTGCGATTGATAACAACAGATCTTCTTTAATAACAGTTCTCTATCACTCTGAACAACTTTTTCGTGAATATGCACCAGTGACGTCACAGAATATAAATGTATCTGGTTAGTTTTAAACACGTGTTTTTTTATAATATTTCTTATCTTCTAGTTTTATAAATATAAGTTTTAAATATGACAAATTATATATCGTTGGAATCGGGATATTGAATAGATTAAGGTAAACATGAAAAAGCTTTTTTTTTTTTTTTTTTTTTGTAATTATGGTGGCAGCATTCCTTTAATAGTTACACAGACATAGTAGCTTTCCAGCGACTTGGAAGCTAAAGGTTGTCAAGGTATAATTAAAAAAAAACTCATGCACGAGCAAATTTCAAAGATTTGTATTAAACGGTTAGTCATAGAAAATCTATATTCTATCTAGGTTTATATAAAACAACTCATACTTTAATAATTTTTGATTCTTCGATTTGTTTTTTCATTACATCATCCTTCCATAAATAATTTTTACAATCCTGTTCGGAATTCCAAATATCGTGATAACTTTTGTCTTCATTTAAATCACCTGACAAGAATAAATGCTTACACAGCCCGCACATTTTCTCATGTCCAATCCGCTTATATTTTTGCTTCCATTTAAAATACGCATTATACTCGCTGTCATTTTTATGTAAGTAAAGAAGATACTCAGCTAATTGTCTAATTGATCTGAATTTTGAAGCATCTATGTAAGAACCAGGTATAACGTTAGTATCATTATAAATCGCTCCCATGACAACGGGTACTAAGCCCCAGTCAATACCTTTCTGCCAATACTTTTCAGTAACGTAATAATTGCAAAAACAATTTTCAAATGCAAAATAGAATTTATGACTTTTAATAATTTTCGTACAATCTATTGAACTGGAATCACAATTGAGTGAGCGATTAAACAACATAGCGGCGCATTTCCCCCCCACAGTTAGTGGCATATATCTATCCAATTCTTGCATATATTTATCACGCGTTTGACCACAGTTACTAACTAACCAAATGGCTAGCTTATCTTTATCTTTAGTGTGATCAATTAATTCTGGCCGATTCTCTTGGGTAGAAAGACTTACAAAGTCTCCGTATGGATTTAGAATATCTGATGTGGCTTTATAGCTCATTAACCAATTAAATAATCCAGAATATTCTTTAAACCCGTCGTAATACTTTGGGCTTTCCTGGATAAAAAACACCCACTTTTGTTTAGATTTTCGGTGATTGGATAAATTCCTTAATTTATCGCTTGAGTATCGTTTCCCTCCATTTTTAACATCAACACCATGAAAAAGTGTTGCGTCAGCAATATTTATGAGGCTCTTGTTGTATGTGATACTACAATCTTTGTACTCGCCACATCTGTTCATAAATGTTTTTATTTGCTCGGGATTTAATTCGGGCCAATATTCCAATCCAAATAGCGTGGAATAAATCAAAATAAGCTTGTTTTTCGAAGCTTTTGGAGTGATTGTTAGTGGGATCACTGGTGCATTAACTGTGGCTCGTGGGAGGTTCGATAAACTATATGCAGGTGGCTTTTGTGGGACAGTTGGTCGCTTGGATGGCATCGACAAAAGTTTTGTAATAGGTGTTTTTGACATGCTTCCAGGAAATATATCTAACATATCGATTATCGATTGTCCATCTTCAATTTTTTCAAAATCTAAGATATTTTCAAGCCTTCCTTCTTCTTTGTCATTATTTTTAATTGCGTCATCATCTCCAATCGATTCTCCACCAGACCAATCCTTATCATCGCATTTGATGTAAAATTTACCATCAAAAGTTGCCTTAGTAGAATGGCAATGGTATTTCTTTAAAGGTTTAAAAAACATCAGTAGCGAAATTGCGGCCAGTAAATAAAAAAAAATGAACAAACAGCATTTCTTTTTTAAACCCATTTTAAACTCGACACTTTATCACCAAATAATATACAAAGTAGCTCATATAGAATAAGTTGTAAGATTAGAATGGACAATACGTCATATAAAATGGAAACAATTCATAAAAATACTCCGACTTTTAAAAGGAAACAAAAGAGATTGATATCAACATAACAGAATTCATAAACTTGCATAATAGCTTGCAATTCCAATGCTTGACCTTTTATCAAAATTTACCTTATAATAAGTAAAACCCAAACACCTCAATCAGGTAGTTGAAGCACTGCAAATTAATAGCCATTTACTCTATTTACAAACATCACAAGCAATTAGCTTTGGCTAACCTCTGTGGTTTTCAAGTTTTATTTCCTGTTTAATCAGTATTACTTTTTTTTTTTTTTTAACTTACTTCTTTTTAGGAGCATCTTCTTTTCTTTCTTTCAATTCTTTTTTTTTTGCTTTGCTAGGTAAAGTTAATTTCTTCTGACCACCAGAGGCTGACGAAGTCTTTTTCTTTGATACAGGAGGCTCATTTGCATTTTTTTCTAAACAAAGGAATATAAAAATCCGTAAGAAATAACCACTCAATGTGTAAAATTTCACAATAAATGCATAAAACAGCTAATGAACTTTATATACAAAAGTTCTCGATAGCAATGTAAAAATTTTGCTTTTAGCAATTATTATACTGCAGATATAGAATGAACAAAAGGTTATTCATGAGCAAACTGAAGTTTTCAATCAGCCACGGGTATGTTATATCTAATCTATCAGCGCGCTGCATTCATAAACAAATTGCTCAAAAAAAGATCAGACCAAATTTTATAGGCGCATATCCATTCCAATTGACTCTCAGAATTCTAAGAACCGAATACTTGACTGAGTTATTTATTCCCAAAAAATTTTAAATTTAGCACTAGTAAAAACACAACCTTACCTCAAGTTAGAGCGGTGTAGAAGAAAAAAGCGTCTCAAGTTACACAGAGCAAACTTTTAGGTACGAAATATTAAAAATCATTGATTTTGATAAATCTAAGCAACTTCGATTGGAGAAAAAAGGCCAATATGTTATATTTTTATTCAAAAAATTTACTCTTAAACTCAATATATATTTAAGACATTTTTAAAGATATCTTGCGTACCATAAGAAATGATTAGAAACGCGGAACCGATAACAACAATGTCCCCATCGTTAAAAGCAATGTGCCAATTATTAACAGGCAAGGTGGTTAAAGTTATCAGCTTACTCCATAGATAACCGCAAAAATTCCATTGCTAACATACAAAGTGCCAATAGATACTATCCTCTCTATCGATAACTCCAACGTGCTCATCGCAAACAGCCCAATTGATAACATTTAATGAATACCTGTTTTTGGTTTTTAGTTGGAATTTATCAGGAAAAAAAAATTGTTTTTAAATATTCTTACTTGGTTTGGATTGGATGTTTTCGAATCTATGAGTTCCACGAATAGCAGTTGTAGTGGTGTTTTCAACTTTGAATGGATTCCCACGAACCTTACGATCTAATGAAAAAATAACTTTTTATTCACAGAGTAGTTTTAATTAGGTGGGAAAAAGTTATAGTTTTTTGAAGATTTTTTTTAGTAGATTACATGCGCATAAAAACGTATCTAAAATTGAAAAAAATATGACTGCAGACGGCTTTGCAATACTTGCCCAAATTGGACTTCCATTAATAAATTGGGTCACCGATAAACTGGGCCAATAATAATAGTTGGGATAATTTGATAATTTTAGAATTAATTATATATGTTTCCAGCGAGTAATGAGTAAGTGAACAATTTAATGAGTAAGTGAACAATTTACTGAGTAAGTGAACAATTTAACGAGTAAGTGAACAATTTAATGAGAAAGTGATCAAATTAATGAGTAAGTGAACAATTTAATGAGTAAATGAATAATTTAATGAGTCAGTAAACAATTTAATGAGTAAGTGAAG
>JAUZNK010048180.1:0-16263 GCA_035046665.1 Euphysa ruthae
ATCTTTTGGAAATCGTGTATTTTACCACCATATATGTATTTATTTTTTGTCTATGAACACATATGCAGTAGCAGTTATTTTTATAATGAAACTTGCCATTATTCATAAATTCTTCAAAGTCAGTTTAGCATAGAGGCCATATATAGCAATGCTAATTTCAATGCTAGTGTTGCTTTTGATTTTTTCACGAAAAAAGTTGTTGAAATACGTTCTTGGACATTTTAACTGTTGCAGAACATCAAATCTTTCCCATTAATTAACTCCTTTGATACTGAGCTTCTTAAAATCGTTTCCTCAGGAACGAAACATATAAACTGTTGCTATGGCTACAATTTTTCGTAAATTGTCTATATTTTGGTATCAATAGACAGCTATGTAAAAAGCGAATCAAATGGGAGTAAACAATAGTTTATATCGTTTCTTAACGTAGAGATATAGACTTCAAAACTTTATATAATATCGAAAAAGAAAATGGTGTATCGAGTGACCAGAATATCCCTTCAAGATACAATAGATTTTTGCACTGATGATTTTTGAGGCCAATTTTCTTATAAAATTTTTCTTACAAAAAAAATGTGTATTCTTTTTACGCAGCTTAGTGAATCTGATGATGATGATTGTCTGTGACGATACAAACATTTAAAGCTTTGTAAATAAAAACATACTTGCTACTTCCAAAAAGAGGAAGTTTCCTACATGTACATCTTCACCAAAAAATGAGAACTGTTTGACATCAAAATCATTGCCAGCAACGCCTGTAGTTCCTAACCAAACAGTACAATCATTGCTTGGAATATCACCAATACCACTAGAACAGCGTCATTCGCTACCTGTATGAATGAAGTTAACACTGCAGGAAAAACCCAAAATAGACAAAATTACCAGTCTAAAATAACAGAAGAAGATTCCTGCTGGGAAAGAATACTTGTCATATGATGATCCAGATACTGACACTAATAAATTACCAGAGTTTTCACCTAATCGCCTTCCAGGAAGTAATCTGAGTTACGGTCAAGCAACAAGGAATAATTTCACCAAGCCCATTAGTTTTTTCAAATTTTTCTTTACTGACGCAATCATTGACACAAATGCAAAGCACACCACTGCATATTCATTGATAAACATTGCTGAAAAAACTTCGTACTCTAACAGTCAAGGAGGTTGGACAGAAACTAATATAGATGAATTAATGCACCTTATTTCTTTGATATTATATCAAGGACTTTTGAAGATGAGTACAAATATTTGCTGCTGGTCAACAAAGTACCATGGCTTCAGGGCAAGGCACTTAATGTCAAGATGCTGCTTCCAAGTCCTCCTTGCTTTTCTCCATGTTGTTGATCCCTTGCAAGAAGATCCAAATAAGTTGAGAAAAGTTGATTCATTTATTGATCATTTTTGAAATAAAAGTAAGTAACTTTTTCAACCATTCTAAAATGTTTCCATTGATGAGCGGTTAGTAAAGTCCAAACATAGGTCTGGGATTAGGCAATATATTGCGAAAAAGTCTGTGAAATTTGGTTTGAAGCTGTGGGTGTTAGCTGACAGTAAAACTAGTCGCTCCTATGACTTTACTGTATACACAGGTAAAACAAATGAGGTAAATGAGCGGCCTTGGGTATCACGTTGTTATGAAGTTGATGCAACCACTCTTGAATCAAGAATACCATCTATTCATTGATAGTTTTTACACCTCCGTAAAACTGCTAAATTATCTATTTGTAAATGGAACTCCACCATTACAGAGAACAGAAAGGGATTCCCTGTGACTTTGTAAATTTGAAAGGTTTGGGCGAAAAAGAAAGAACGAGGTGAAATGAGATGAAGATGTGAGTTACCGTGAGGGTAACTGTCTTGTATTGCAATGGATAGATAATAAAGTTATCACAATGCTCTCTACCATTGAAAATGCTAATGACTTTGTTGAAGTAAACCACTAAGTCACAGTAAACCAGAAATGGGAAATGATTGTTGTAAAGAAACCGTTTGTTGTGGAAATATACAGTGCTTACATAAATGCCATAGATAAATCTGATCAGATATTGGCAAAATACATTCTACCCAAATGTATTAGATGGTGGAAAACACTTTTCTTCCATATGATTGACATTTCCGCAGTCAGTTTTTGTTTCAACAATACCACATGAATAACTCACATGTTGAAACGTTCCAAAGACTAATCGCTACTAGATTTCAGAGAAGAACTAATCCGAAACATCATGGATTTAGAAGTATGTGAAGACCGACCAGTGTACCAAGCTTTTAATCCATTAGTGATTTCACAACTAATCAGTTACCCACTTTTTTAGATGAAAAAAAGAAACTGTAAGGTTT
Source organism: Euphysa ruthae (assembly GCA_035046665.1). Taxonomy (NCBI): domain Eukaryota; kingdom Metazoa; phylum Cnidaria; class Hydrozoa; order Anthoathecata; family Corymorphidae; genus Euphysa; species Euphysa ruthae. The sequence goes on from JAUZNK010048180.1 coordinate 2,335, forward strand.
GTTACCAAACTGACAAGAAGCAACTTAAAGTTTACAGTTACTGCTCGGCACCGCAATTCAATCAATTGCATTGCACAAAGGATAAAGGTTTTGCTATGTGGCATTCATTAAATTACCACAGGAAAATTAATAAGTAATTTATGCTTTTTATATTTGTAGGGGTACTACTTTATTCAACTGTCATTTCTCAAAATCTTCGATTCTAAACTGCAGATTTTTAAATTTCATCCACAGATTATCGCAAATTTGCATTAAATCTTCTGTTATGCTTTGAGCTGTTATTTCTGCACTATGATATTTATGATCACCAAATTTTTGGAAAAGCCTCTCAATACATGTAACTTTTCTTTTCATACAAATCTTTTTATTTCTTACTTCACATTCTAGAAGGATTATCTTTGAATCTTTGAAAAAAAAAAACACTAAAAACACGTCATTTCATCCACCATTTTGAATTTTGTTGTGACAATTGTTTTTTTTTTTTTTTTAGGTTTTCTTATAGCCTGTTATATTGGTGTTATTTTGTACAATTTTATATGGTTTAGAAAAAACATTTACCAAAAATTTACTTGTTTTTAATTACTCTTAAAAACCCATAAATATACGCAGTGTCAAAAGAGTTAATAAAACAAATTGTCATTTATCTCAACCATATTGTCAAGTTGTCTGTGGTTGGTGTAAAATGAGCAACGTAAAAGATGGTAAGTGGTTTTTGATTCTAAAAGTCCAGAATTGCAGTGTGGAATAATCGTATCAGCAAAGTTATGACGATAATTCTGCTCTTTCTTTTAATTTACTAAATCCAACTCTTAATTGAGTGAGAAATTTTAATCATAGAGGATCCATTATATTAAAAGCAGGCGTTGGTTTAGGAGGAATAAAATAGAAAAGAGATTTTTTAAAACCTGGTACAAAATTTGATTTCCTAATTTCCGGATCAAGTTTATTCTACTCATTTTTGGAAAACGGAATACGTAACGGAGTTACTAAAATAATTATTATGAGCAAATATGACATTAAGTAAATTACAACGACTAACATTATGCGACTGGGCGAAGATAAAAGTAGATAAAAGATTAATTAAATACTGTAGAGCATTTCCTTGAACAATATTAAAAAACAAAACTAATCTACAGTACCAACATCTATCTCGCAAGCTCTCTAGTCTGTTTCTCATCTAGATAAAGACCTAGATGTTTCTGATAAGGTACACATGAGAGAGGAAAGTCATTAAAATTTTTCAGGATAAAACAACCTCAGCGGCCTACTTATTAGCTTAAGGTCTTTCTTTAAAAGACATTTCCCATTTTTATGCCCAATTTTTGATAACTGTGAAATCACTGTTAAGATGACTGCATGATGTTTCAATGCAGTTTACAATAGAGAAAATAGACGTATCATTGACAAAACGCTTAGACAATGATGATACAGCATTGCGCAAGTGGTTAATATTGATAAGAAAAAGCAGTGGTCCCAAAACAGAGCCCTGGGGAACACCAGCAGATACATCGTTCCACGATGTATCTGCTGGTGTTCAGACATGTAATTTAAGTTGAGTCTACTGCAAAATTTAAATGCATGTGCAGCAATACCCTGATTAACACTCAAATCAACAGGCAGACATTTTATGGCTCTATACTACTCAGTATCAATATGGGGGCGACTATTCATATTTAAACAATATCGTATAAATTTATTTTTTGCACTTTCCAAATGGATTTCTTTTTGTTATTCTTTTTGTTTTCTTTTCTTTTCTTTTGTAATTTTTATAGCTAATATACATTTGTGGCAGAATAAATACTTTATAATAGTTTTCTTTTGAAACTCAGTCACAAAGTCTTTGCTCACAAATAATGGAGGGATAGCTGAAACTTTTAATTTGCTAACAAAAAAAGGTTCATTGTAGACCAATATATGTCTTGTAATAAGTTGTGGGATTATTTAGTTTTGGTCAAAAGGAAGTCTTTGTAAAAATATAATAGATATCATCACAACAAACAAGAAAATACTTCACAAAAATATACAAAATGATAAGTATTATTTGGTAATAAATGAATATTTAAATATTTATATATATATATATATATATATTTATATATATATATAAATATATAAATATTCTATAATCATTAGCTTTGCTTTACTTTTTCTCTTTTCTTTTTTGAATTAGCAAGTATATAATTTGGATACAATTTACATAATTTGGATAATAATTTCATACGTAATACAAATTAGAAAATTTTACCATACCTACATTAAGATTAAAAAAAATTTGAATTTGATCAAACACCCATCTTTATTCCAACGCAAAACTATATTCATCAGACTCCTGGCCGTGTCAACAAAGTGGTATGGTTTCAGCCATGTTTTTCCATTTGTTTACTAACTCATCTTTCCCTAAGACGTTGCCTTACTTCTTAAAAATTTCTTTATCAATTAGGTCATTCAAAAACGCCAAAAATTTCAGATTTTTATTAAATATTCTGTTACAGTATTGGATCTGATCATATCAAAATATGGTCATTTTTAGGGCTAAAAAAAACATGTATTTTCTTTCTTTTTGCATGAAGTCAACTGGTGATTTATAGGATATTGACCACCTGAGTCATATGACCACCTGCTGAAAGTTATTGTATTAGAGTCGTTAGAAACACTTTAAATTAGTCCAAATATTTTTTTCAAAATTTACCCTGAAATATTTCAAATTTTTTGTTCTTTTTTTTCTTTACTTGAGAAGTTATTTTGAGTTCTTAAAGTTTTTTGATTTAGAAAATATTCTTTCTGATTATTTTTGCTTATCAAATATTTTTAAAGATTAATCTTTCCCAGTCCTTGGTCCCGTTATTTGTAAAATTTGGTTTTAAGTTTTTAAGGGTTTATTTTGCTGCAATCTTTTATATTCAATTCGATAAAGTTATTTACTATTGGATAATACCATGGTTTTCCTTTTTGAAAAAGAACATCCATACCAAAGGACAATATGAAAATTATAATAGAACATGGGCATAAACTAGCAACCTTGCTTGAGATATCAATAACAAGTTTCTCAGAGGAATATAATGGCACTCAATTTCTGGTTTGCTTTTTTACTAATAATATGAGTAGAAAAAGTTTGTTATCAATTTTTACATCTAACAGTTCAACCATGGCTTTTTGAAACAGTCTTTTTACCACAAATAAATAAAGATAAATTTGTCGTCAGGCTTTTTTCTCCAAGAAACATCAGTTGTAATTTTGAAGGGTTAGCGACAAGGGAGTTTATAGAAAACCAAGTGCATATACAGGTTAATTTATCTTTAAGTTTGATAATAACTTTGATAATATATTGCACGCATATGTAGTGTTATCATCAGCAAATTTACATACTTGGAGTTTCTTTAAGGAAATTCATAAAAATAATGTTACAAAAAAATATTTCTTAGGCTTTTGGCATTTATGCCATTTATAAACTGTTATTTTACCTAGACCTTGAAACTCTTGTTAAATCTAATCAACACATTGTCTATTTTGGTCCATTTCCATGTTTGTATGGGCTGGACGATGTATTTAAGACTGACTTTAAAGCTGTTTTATTTTTTTCCGGTTTACTGTTTACATTTTACTTTAGATTTGATGAATATTTTTCAAAACATTAATCGTTAAAATTTTGATCTCCAATCAGCTTTTTTTTTTATATACCTCTCATTACTTTTAAAGAAAGCATTTTTTTATAATTTACATTTTGTTTTTCAAGTTTGTTTTGGGAATGTTATACAAAGTAATTTAACATTAAAATTAGATTTTAGTTATAAATGGATGATTCAAAAAAATTGCGCGACAATACGAAATATTCATTGAATGAATTTGTATTATGTTATGAACCTGACCCCTTAAAAGCTAGAGTTCTTTATGAAGCAAAGGTAAGAAGTTTTTTTAGACTTTTTTATATTTTATATATATTTTTCATCCCAAAACTTCGTCTATCCTGTAAAAAATTTTCATTACTGTAACTTGAGCCACAGAAAAAAAATTGCTTTTGGTTTATCTTCCAGTTTATTTTATATAGTTAGTGAAATAAAAAATTATGTATTAATTATGAATGTATTTCAATCTTACTTATTCTAGTGTTTAGACACAAAATTAAATATTAAAACAACAGATATTTAAGAATATTCGAATGGAATGTTTGTGATTCTTTTGTTTAACGTTTAAATAAAATATTTTGTGGAGAGTGTTGAAATTAATTTTGATTTGGTAACTATCATATCGATTGAATTATTCTCAACTATTATTATTGCTAAAGAACTGGGGAGGCGAGACAAAATATGAAAAAAACACAGGGGAATTTTGCTTCAAACATCGGCCCGCGTTTTCTTCTGAGTCAACAAAAAAAAATTGTCCGTCATGAATAATGAAAAATACTGAAGTTTTCAAAAAACTTTATCCTTGTGAAATTTCTTTAAAATCTCCTTTTTGAAAATTTTTTCCAAAGCTTTAGTGAATTGTTTTACAAATAAGAAACTTTAATGATCTTCGTTATTGTGGTATTTTTTTCATGGATAAGCTCACATGTGGGTAGGTCTACCCACTTAAGCATGTGAGCACTTTTATATTTCATCAGCTTACATGTAAAGTTTTGAAGTGCTGAATAACAGCACAGTAATATTGCTGATCTACAGATTTAATTTATTTTATCAGAAGATTCATTTTAATATAACATTTTTGAAAAAACATCTAACTTGAACCCTTACTTCATTTTCAGATACTTGATATAGACCAAACAAAAAATGAAAAGGGGAAACTTGTTTCAGAGTATTATGTTCATTTCCAACGATGGAATAAAAGGTATTTTTAAGTTATATTCATCGTAGTTGAACAAACGTAACATGGTATTCCATACTATTAAGTTATTGCTCTTGATAACTTTGGTTAGTGTAAAGAATAAATTCAATTTAAAATGTTTTTTTTAATTTACAATAGGTATGTGCTATTCAATTATGTATTGATTTCCATTTAATTTTTCTTAATCAATTTTTTAAAACATTTAAAAATTAGATATTACTTTTAAAGAAAATTTACTTCTAAAATAAATGAGTCAATTTTTGCAATACAATTTGGTGGTAAATGAGTCGATATCTTACAATTTGATCCGTTAGTTTATATTTGTGGCAAAATTATATGCATAGAACGCAGCCTCGATAATAGTATTTATGTTTTAGTTGGGATCGTTGGGTATTGGAAGATCAAGTTATGGAGTTGAATGATGCAAGTCGAGCATTGCAAGCTAGATTGTTCAAAGAGGCAGTTAAGTAAGTATTGGCAATTATATACATTTAAAAAAAGGGTTATTGAGTTGATTAATTTGGTTTTAGACAGTTTTAGTTTCTTAGGTGACTAGAAGTGCTTTTTTTGCAGCCTTCAAAAGTATTTAGTAACCTACAGGTTTTAGAATTGTTCAAAATTTTATACTGGTTTAAAAATGGCTAGTTACCTCGCTTATTTTTTTTCCCCTAATTATTTATTTTAAATATATTTTCATTTACCCTGTCGGAGTACTAAAGTACTTAAAGCTGTATTTTTCGGATGTTTGGTTGTTTTTTATAAAATTTGGTAGCCAGCAACTGTCATCCGCTGTAAATATTTTGTAGGTGAAACTTTTAATACAAGAGTTAAAAGCCCCTCTGTTTTGCAACTCAGAATTTTTCAGCTGGAGAGAATGTTTCACATTCGCTAAGGACATGTCAGATTATGTGATGTTATAGGTACTATTTCCCTAATTCTGTTTCTAAAATTAGACAGATTTTTTTAAAAATTACTGTTCTGTCTGTATTTTAGCCCAAAGAAAGGGAAAGTTAAAAAGAGTGATGAAGAAGATTCAGACAATGATAAGAGTGCTGTGAGTAATAATCAAAAAAATATTGTTTTAAAAAAAATTTTTGTTTTAATTTCATGTCATATAAAAACTTAAACTTAAAAAAATTTTATTTTTTTTTGAAAGCCATATCTCTTGTGAGCTTCCTTCCTCAACATAATTTTAGGACTTGTAATTATGAATTTCCTGTACTTTTCACCTAGACCAGGCTGCAATGATTAAGCCTTTGCTCACCTTAGGTAAAATTCTAATATATAAGCTATAGACCTGTCATTCTTAAGCAAAAGAAAAGAAAAAAAAATCTTTCTTTACTCTATTGGTCATAACTTCTGTTGTATTATAGTGTGGAAGTTCAGAGAGGGCTCATTTTTTAGCTTATATAATTGGCTTTTCAAAACAATAAAAAAAATCACCCCTTCCATACTCACACACCATAAGACATTATTAAAAAATAACGAAGGTAATTTTTGGAAAAATTAAGTACCAATAATTGAGATGTGCTATTGTTTCAAGCATATGTATAATAATCAAATGTAAAAAGCTATAACCATAACAAATTCTAAAAATCCAACTCGGTTGGATTGTCAGACTTTTCCGCATCAATTCCTGGCAAAGCTGGAAATATTGTAAAGGATGCATATTATCTCCATGTACAGTATTCCCATTTACCCATTTGTTAATTTTAATTTGTTAATATTAAAACCAGGAAAAAAGTCTTTAGATATTTTAAAAGTTGGAGGAGAACAAACATGATCTGAAGAAATAACAAAGCTTTCATTTTCGTCATATTCAGAGTCTGAAAAGCCATAAAAATCTTACTCTGCTCCCTCTCCATCACTATAAAATTTACTAATAACATCCTCTTCCCTGTTCAGATCAGCATCGCTGTCTTCTTGTAAGGTTATTTCACTTTCATTTTTATTTAATTTGCATGAAAATGAAGTTGAACGTGATTTTTTGTCTACCATTTTTTTAATAACGATAAACTCGTCTGGTTCTTACAGTGTTTGTATATGTAGCCATCATCAGAAATTTAAGATGTTAGGTGATGCTCTTAAAATCAACAAAGTTGATAAAGGTTTGATGGCAATGATTGTTTGTAATAGGGATAATGCAAAATGCATGTTACATTGATTTCCACTACGTCCAAGTATTGTTGCTTTAAAAGATTTCTTAACAGGAAAGTTTGACAATAGAAATGAGCAAATAGTATTTAACCAATGGCAAAGTACAAATAGAACAACAGTTTATTGAGCTTATATGCAATAAAATAGATAAACTTACAAATCATTCGTTTAAAGCTAAAAGTGAAACCAAGTACCTCAAAAACTGTCAAGAGTTATTAAATGGCAGTCAGTGCATAATTCTGGGTGACTTTGCAGAAAACTTACAATTTTTTGTACAGGATGAGGTGCAAAAATTACCCCTGGAATAAAGCACATTTTACACTTCTTCCTATTGTTATACTATAAATAAAATGATGAACTGATATCTAAATCATTTTTCTTCCTTTTTTACTTCCTTTTTGACATGAGCAGGATACATACTTTGTTTTATAAAATACAAGAGCATATTACTAATTACATAAAGGCAAGCCTTCCGCATATTAACCATATTAAATACTTTTCTGGTGGCTGTGTATAACAATATAAAAACGTTAAAAACTTTATTAATCTTTGCCCATTACAAGGAAGATTTTGGTATTGATGTTGAATGGGTGTTTTTTGTTACAAGTCATGGTAAGTTTCCTTGTGATGGCATTGGCGGCGCAGTCGAAAGATTAACTGCACCAGCTAGTTGTAGATGAGATCTTTGAGTTCTGTAAAACCACTATAAAAATACCAAATTTACAATTCTTCAGAAAAAATCATTAAAATCAATATGGTTCGATCAACTTAATTATCAGATCAAATTAAAACTAAGGTTTAATACGAGAAGAACCAGGAACGGGAAGCTTTCATCATTTTATTTCCATTAACAAAGCTACAATTTCTTTTAAGAGGATAAGTCAGCAAACAGATTTCCAGACACTCAACCTCGTTTCACAGGTTGTTTATAATCATATGGGTTGCGTCACTTGTAAATAGAATAACTTTTGGAGGGTTGGGCTGGTAAACAAAAAATGAAGCAGAAGGAGATTATTAAATACCTTTCATGTATACACGTGGTCCCAGTCAAAGCTTTTCTTGGCACACTAGAGAAGAAATTTGTTTGGTTCCATCAACTCATGTGTAATTGATCCACCATCTACAAAAAATGGTCGTGTTTACCAAATTTGACTTGGAATTGACTCAACAAATATTATTGAACAAAATAATCACCATTTATAAACAAAAGAATTTCTATAACATTTTTTTTTTTTTTTTATATTTTGTATGTGTAACTTACTTTATTATATAGTGTATCATGTTTCTGATATTATCTGTTGTTTTTTTATATTAAAAAAATATGAGAAAATAAGCTTTAAACAAAAGTTTGTATTTAGAAGAGACCTAAAATTATATAATATAGTCGTTTTTCTCTATATAATCATTAGCTGAAAAGTTAGAGAACTTTGTAGCTAGGATTACCAAGTATCATTATTTAGTTCTAGACTGCTTATGACAATTTCCAGTTCAGTATCTGGCACGGACATTTAACTCAACTTGGGGGTATTCGTAAGCATTTGGTTGAAATATATTTCAACATGTTAAGCTTAAGTCTTTCAGTGAACACTGTAAAACTCGTTTACTTTTGGTTTTCTGTTACAAAAGCAGACATGAATAACATGATGTCCTTCCTAATGCCAACGTACTAATGGTTATACTACTTATGGCTGAGTCTTTATATGATGGAGCCACACACTAGGAGAACAATATATATCCCATACCCAAGTGAAGTGTTCTTACCAGACATTAAGCTGGTATTTTCCATGCTTCTTAATTATAAAAATTGAATATAGAAATAATTTTTGATAATGAAGGTTATGGTGTCATGCAATGAGTAATTATGGTTAAATAAAACTGTTGGCTTGGAATAAATAAACATTAAAGCTTTAAATGATTTATTTGAAAATTTATAAATATCAGTCCTACCATCTATCAAAAAATTAGCTGTTATGTGATGTAATATGTAAAGAAAAATAAAATCGGAAGTCCTTGACCATTTATTTTTATGAGAAACCTTGCAGTGTGTTGAATGTCATTATTTTTGCTCTGTCAGCAATAATTTGAAAGGATAATTCTAATAAATTTTGGTATTTGAAAACCTATTTTATGGCCAATTTGTTACAGAAATACGTATTTTTTATCTAAAATAAAATTTTTAAATTATCGTGTAAATTCTAATCAAGTGAAAGGTCAGTAAGCCAAACAGAGATTAATTTTTTAGAGCTCCCAAAGATTTTTTAGTCAAAATATAAAAAATTTCCGATTTTTGATGGCTATGATCCCAATTTTATAAACAAATATATTCTATATTTTGCTTCTTGTTTTTGCAGGAGGACACGAGAATGGAGAAATTACCTATAGTTTCAATTGATATTCCCAAAGTTCTTGCTACACGTCTTGAGTACGATTGCTATAACATAAAAAGAAGTAAAATGGTATACGTTTCATAATATGTTAATGTTGAATCTAACAGTGTGGTGGCTAGATTTGATTTTAAATGTCAAATGAACTAATCAAAAAGTTATCACTGCTGGGATTAAAAACATTCCACTATGTGGCACCCTGATTAGAAAATATCATGAAGTTGAATTTAGAAAACAAAAATAAAGAAGAAATTGTTGGCCTGGTTTTTGTGTAAATGAGAAAAGCAATGGAATTTTATATTTTTGCATGAATTTAAGGGCTAGTGAGGAAAATGTTGAACCTAGATTTCTGCTTTTTCAATGGAAGATGTGAAAGGGGCCAAAAATGTTGTTGATTTTTTTTTCCAAACCTGTTTATCAGATTTTTTAAACTTAAAATGTTTCAAGGATTTAAAAAATTAAAAATACTTTTACAACCTCATGAAATTTCATGCAATATATTTAAACAACAGGAGAATTGAGAAAAGATGCATTTCTTATGTCACATGGAGTCTAAACAGCTAAAATCCTATTCAAAAGCCTTCAGATAGTTTGAGTCTTTAGCATCCTAGTCCGTTTTTGTATAATACAACTAAGTCTGGTATATGTTTCTTTCAGTTGATTCGTCTACCAAGAAAACCATGTGTTACTGATATTTTTAATGACTATTTGTTGCAATGCAAAGAATTTCTGAAGATCTCCGATGGAAAACTTTTAAAGTTAATAGTTTGTATTATTATTTTCTCTCACATGGTGGTCTGCTGGGCCGCTACTACTTGGAAACTAAAATTAAAGGGAAAATATCTTGTACTAAAATTTATGATGGCTCAATAATCAAGCTTTCATTGGAATTATTAAAAAAAAATATTTTTGCTTGGCAAGAATCCTATGAGTTTGTATTTCTCTGTTTGTTTGTGTATCAATTTTTTCTGAGAATCAGCTTGCTCGCTGACCCGAATATATTTGTTTTTGTCCTAAAAATATATATGTATGTTTTTTTTTAAGTCATGTTTAGACTTATGTTGTTTATGTTAAGCAGATCACACTATTACTACATGGAGTGTTTAACTCATCTCTAGAACAAACAAAAATACCTGGTTTTAAACCATATTATGTAAATAGATTTTGTTACTTTAAAATTTTATAAGTTTAAGGTTTTAAGAATTAACATCTGTTAGAAAAAAAAAAGTAAATATAATTTTTTTTTTGATTTTGCTAATGTGCTAACAGAGTTTATGTCTAATAGTATATTTTGCAATTTTTCATTGCACAAAAACTTGAAAATCCTTTGAAAATTTTAATGTTTTTATTATTTTTTCCACCCGGATAGCTCAGTTGGTAAGACATCCCAACCATAAGGTTCGGGGTTCAAATCAGGGTATCGCTCACTCAGCGTATGAGTAGCATTCGATACGAGGCGATAAATTTATGGTTGTCTGGCTGAGCGGTTATTTACCGTAAGCTCAAATGAGAGCTCTAAGTACGCCAGAACGGTGGGTGATCATCTCTTAATATGCTTGACTTTCGATGATCTCCCCTCAATAAAGGAAATAAATAAATTTAAAAAAATAAATAAAAAAAAAACTAGAAAAAGGTAAAAATTTAATCCCCCTAAAATATGGCTTTCTAGCTTTCTTAGGTAACATATTTCAATCCACCCTTTTATTCCACCCTTAAAAACGAGAGAATATAAAGTTCTTAATAAATTAAAGTCTAAAATTAATGAAATTCGTAGGGTTACCTAGAAAGGATAATCACAGAGGGTTAGAACATAGCTAAAGAATTTAGTTTTTATAAAATAAATTTTTATTTTGTTTTATTCAGACCTTACTACTTTTTAAAGATTATATTTTTAAACTAAGAAAAATTAAAAAAAAAAAATTTTTATGGGTTTTTTTACGACATCAAAAATTACAATTTTTGTTTTCTAAAAAAAGTGAGTGTGTATAATTTCTTTAAAATAGTGTACAAAAATATTTTTTAAAAGACTCATTGAAAGCATTATTCTAATTTATGTCTCTGTATGGTTTAAAAAAAAATAGTTTCGCTTATTAACTTAACATATTTTGCTTTTAAGGAGCAGTTTCACACACAATTTTAAAATGCATTTTTTCGTTTAAAGAAGTTGTTTTTCTATGAAAACCGAAAAAAAAATGCAATATTTACTGAAAAGATTAGCATATTTGTAAAATATTTGTAAAAAAAGTTTTTTTTTTTTTTTTTTTTTTTTTTTGTACTCTCTAACATACAGGAAGGGTAGAATGAAATAGTTTTGAAGTTATTTTTAACAGTTTTGAGTACTAAATAGTTGTTTAAAATGTTACTTAAGAAAGCTAGAGTGTTAGTTGCTTTAAAATATCCAAAACGAACTTATTCAATTTACACAAGAAATATATACTAATAGAAAGGGCTTTCAATTGTAAGATTTGATTTCTTTGGTGTACAAAAAAAACATAAATTTCAAGTTGGGAAAATTGGGAAATAAGATTAATTCCATCTTATAGCGAAACAAAAGCTAACTGTGAAAGTGAATGTTTGTGGAAAGGTTATTTATTAATTTTTATATCAAACCTATACATTGCAGCATTAGCTTTTCATCTGTATTGACTTAGTTTAAATTGTAACTAACTCACAGCAATTTTCTTACATTTTTTTTTTAGATTAGCCCATTTTTATTTGTCAGCTGTTTTGAAAACTGTATCTAAATTTTTCTATTATGTTATTATTATTGTTATTATTATGTATTTGTAGAAATATTTTTTGATGCTCCAGAGTTGTTTGATTTGTGTTTCATCTTGTTTCAAGGTTTTTTTTCTTTATACTGTTTATATATATATATATTGTTAAAAAGTCAATTTGTCTATTTTTTTTTTTCTATTCGATTTACTAGTATAATGTACCATTGCGCTTTATATTAGCATTTAAATGTACATAGTATATTTTTCCTCTTGCTATTTAATTTTACCAGCGTGAAATAAAGATTATTGATTGGTTAATACCATTCATCATTAAGGAAATTTAAACAGGAAATTTAAAGAAATTTTTTGAAAAGTGCTTGAATCAATTTAAAGGAAAGCAGAATGGAGCTTTTCTTGAGTGACCTTTAGGATCTTTCAACCTTTTTTGGATTGATCAATGAAATGAATTTCCCAAAATTAGAAAAGTAAGAAAAGTAGGAATGGCAATCAGAAAATTGTTTCAACTCTAAGTTTATTCAATTCAAAGGAAATTTTTTTGATAGAAAATGATTTTGGATTTCTTTTAATGTTTTAGTGTCAAAATGGTAAAAGAAGTTATTGAGGGACTGAATACCTATTTCAACTTTTACTTATCAACTCTACTACTGTACAATTTTGAAAATGAACAATATGAAAAATACTTTCCTTCAAAAAACAAACCAGATTTTTTTCGTCTCTCCAGTAAAACATCTAGTACAAGTTCACCATTAATGAGTCCACTTACTTCAATGTTGTTTAGTCCATCTACGCCCAAACCTTATGTAACTAAAGTGAATGAAAAATCTGCAAACAGTTCAAGAGCTAGCTCAATCACTGGCCAATCAGCAAATTTTACTACTGTTGTTAATGAGTCAATAGCTACTATTAAGAATGTTAGTTCTGCTAGTTCAACTAAAATTAAAGATGACAGATTAATTACTGGTGATAATCTGTCATTAATATCTAAACTAACAGCAATTGAAAACTCTGCAACTAATACTTCAACAACAACTGCTTGTGATGTAAAAGTAGAAAATAAAACTACAAAATGTCTGATGAAAAGTTCAACATGTATTGATGAAAGTTCTGTTAAAAGAAATGTAAATCGTTTGACAAACTTACCTGTACCTATCAGAAAAAGCACACGAGAAAAAAAGCCAATCGATTTCTTGCAATCAGGTGTAAGTTCTACAGAGGAAGAAAAACCATTGAAACGTGAACGTCAGAATTATAACTGTGAAACAGATGACCAAGATAACAGTATTTCAAACTCTAGCTCTATGGAAACAAGATCCAAGCGTGAAAAACTAGATTGTTTTTCATTTTCTCTTGCATCAACAAGAGCAAGGAGGTCAATTGCTGCTTTAAATACTCCTAAATCTCCTGAAAAAACAAATCCTTCAATTTTATCTGTACCTTGTTCAGTGAAAAAAAGCTTTTCACCTCCAGGGAAGGTACTTGTACATCATAAAGCAAAACAGGACCAAATACCTGAATCAACCCAAAGTGTTTCTTTAGATAGTCCATTAGGTCCTATAGCCCAGGCACCAATTGAGACAGTTGTGAAATCGTCATCTCTGATTAAGTTTGAGCCAACCATTTCTCCTGTGTCATCATCTCCTCAGCCTACCATTAGAGCAACAAGGTCACGAACTGCAAGTAAAAACGAACACATAGACAGTTTTTTACATCTTGAGATCAAGACAGAGGATAATTGTGACTCAACTATGAAACCTGCCTCACCTCTACCAAAACTTCTACCACAAAAAAATACAGGTGATATTTAATGATATTTTTGTAGTCAAAATTTA
>JAUZNK010048191.1:0-16262 GCA_035046665.1 Euphysa ruthae
TCTAGTCACTTAATATAGCGGATCTCGAGACTTTTTTCGCATCTACAGGAGTTTTCAAACGAATTTTCGGAGAAGAGCATTCTCGAACAATTGCGTTCGATTTGAGTACTCATCTACTAGCGAGAGTATCAGATTTGAACCTAGCATAGGACAGCTTGTTTCGAACTCATTGTGGTCTCATCAGCCATGCCTAAGGTTGAAGCTGATTGTCAGTCTTGTTGGAATTACTCCACTACTTGATAATAGGAAACGAGAGTGGCTCAACTATGATTTGTTTGATAAATTGGTAATCTATTCTAATCTGTATAAACCATTGATAGCTTTTGCTATCTTTTAAAGAAAATACGTACTTTAAAATTATTTCAAACCCAAGCTGTATCGATATTTTTCTTACAAATTATAAAAAATACTTTCAAAAAGACTTTAAAAGTTTCTACAGGATTATACGATTTTCTCAAACGGATAGTAATAATTCTGAAAACCAAAAACCTAAACCAAAAGAAGTTATATTTAGACATTTTTAATAGCAAACACAAAGACTGATTAAAAGAGCTTGAAACTTTGGGCTACAAATGTTTTGAGGTGTCTTTCCTAGCACTATTACACAGCTATGTGCCATGAAAAAAGAAAACATTAAAACAAAATGAAGCGCCTTATATTACTAAAGCACTTAAGAAATCAATAATGAAAATATCAGAACTAGGAACTAAGTACTATGATAGTAAAGTTACAGTAAACTAGGCATAAAAAGCAAAAATACTACGAAAGCAGACTTTATAAATTAAGAATAAAACTACTTTATGAAAACCTACAGATGAAAATTTTGAATGTTAACAAATTTTTTTGAAAAACTGTAAAACATTTTTCCTCAGATAAAAATCTGGGAGAAAAGCAAACTATTCTAAATGAAAACAACAAGATAATTTCAAACGAAAAAAGAAGTGGCTGAGACTTTAAACCATTTTTTTAAATACACAGTTGAACAATTAGATATCTCTGAAGATATATTATTAAACTGTAGTACGATGGGAGATAAGAATTGGATTGCATTGATGAAATATTATTAAAATTTATGTCACATCCAAGTATATTGGAAATTAAGCATAAAGTCAACTGAGAAGAAATTTTCATTTTCTGAAATATCTATGCAAGATACGACTAGGTAACTAAATGATTTGAAATACAACAAAGCTACCACATTTAAAATAATTCTAGTGAAACAACTTTGCTCAAAAAAGTGATTAAATATCTTTAAAAATTCTGTAAAAGGGTCTTATTTTACGGATGTTACAAAAGTGGTTCAGTTTAAAATTGTAGACCTGTAAGCGTACTTCTTGTAGTAGAGTTTTATATAGAAAATTCACTGTTTCCTTAGCTATATGGATACGGAAAAGTTATAATACTCAAGCTTTGAAAGCTATGATAGAAAAGGCCTTTAGATGAAAGCGTTCTTATGGAACTTTCAAAAGAGTTTGATGCACTTAATGACAATTTTTTATTTAAGCTACACGCTTATGGCTTAAATAAATCCTCTTTGAATGTAGTTAGTTATTTGGAAGATTTATGGCAACATAAATAATGATTTAATTTCGTTGATTGAGTTAATAGCAATGGCTGGTTTAAAAGCAAGGATGTTTCATTTTTTATTATTACTGGATCTGATGCTTGTACTTTTCCTGATGACAAAACTTTGCACAGTTTCGATCAGGGTTTGAGTTCTGCTTTTAAACGTTTAGAGGATTATGGCTCATTAGTCACAGAATGGTTTAATGATAACTCCATGATGTGTAACACTGGTAACTGCCACTACAATTCTGGATATAAATTCTAATATCACTTTATCTCGTTAGAAGATTCAAAGATTTGGGTGTTTAAACAGAAATTTTAATAAAATATTATGTATTTTCATACAGATATTTTAAATATCTGTATGAAAATTGGAAGAAAAATTAATGTATTAGGAAGAATAAGGAAATCTATCCCTTTGAAGAAGAAAAGACTTCATTTTAAAAGCTTTATTGAATCACTGTTTAGCTATTGCCCATTTGTTCGGATGTTTCGTGATAGGAAGTAAAATAATGACAAAATATGTTTTTTGAAAAGTTTTTGAAACTTGACAATGCAGTTACAGTACATCAAATATAAAAAAATAATAATATATAAATATAAATATAAATGAATAATAGTAATAATAATAATAATATAAATGAGCCCAAAGTAGTTGTTAATATTTTTAAATGAAAGCGAACGAACGAACCGTAAAAAAATATAATCAGTAAACCTAGAATAAATAGTGCCTATTTCGATGAAAATTCCTTTGGATATTTCATCAAATAGTTTGTTATTTTGGAAAAACGTTTATTTTTTATTTAACTCATCCATACGCTAGGGTTCAATCCCTGGAGAAGAATTTTTTAAAATATCCATAGGACAGGGTTCAATACGAGAACAGAAAAGTGTTACAATCCATGTGCCAGGATTCGATCCCTAGAGTAGAAGTTTATACCATATTCATAGGTCAGGTTTCGATCTCCTGAGTATAATTGTTTGAGGATCTGTAAATATGGTTTTTATTCTCTCCACTGGTATAGGTTCGATTTCCAGACTATAATATTCATTGCATTCATAGGCCAGTTGTTAACCCTCAGAAAAGAATTTTTTAAGTTATCCATAAATGAGGTTTACACCTCCGGATTAAAAGAGTTTAACGTATCTATATTTCAGGGTTCAACTCCCAGAATAGTGTGTTTAACCTATCCATAGGTTAGGTTTCCAATATTGCTGAAGAAGTGACTATCATACCCATAGGTCAGCGATTGATTTCCACAGTAGAATACTTAACGTATCTTTAGGCCAGGGTTAGATCCCCAGAGAAGTTTTTTATAAAATAGATAATTGAATAGGTCAGGGTTTCATCCCAACAGTAGAAGTTTTTAAGAAAAAGTCAGGTCAGGGTTGAATTCCAGAATAGAAGCGTTTAACGCATCCATAAGCCAGAGCTCGATTACTAGAGAAGAATTTTTAACAAGTCCCTATGGTTATGGCTCTTTCACCAGAGTGGAAGCTTTTAACGTATCCATCTGTCAGATTTTGATTCTGTGTACTGAAGTGTTTATCATATCTATAGAAGTTGAACTCAGTCCTAGAAGTATTTAAAGTATTTATAGACCAGGGTTCGAACATGAGAATAAAAATGTTTAACAAATAGGTCAGCGTTAGATCCCCAGAGTATAAATGTTTAATATATCATTGGTTCATGGCTTGATCTCCAGATTAGATATGTTTTATGTATCCAAAGGCTAGGCTTCCAAAAACAAAATAGATTGTTCAATAGGTGATAGGACAAGGCTTGATCGCCAAAGTAGATATATTTAACTTTTTCATAAGCCAGATTTCTGTTCACTAATTAGAGTGTTTAACATCTAATAAGTCAGGGATCGATCGCATAACCAGAGTGTTTGACGTACTTTTATCCAGGGTTCTATCCCCTGAGTTGAAGAATTTAACGTACGAATTTTTCAGATCTCGATTTCCAGAATAAAGATGTTTTACGTATTCTTAAGTCGGGGTTCCCTTGCCAGAGTAGAAATATTTAACTTATCCACAAGTCAGGTTTTGATCCCTAGAATATAGATTATGATGTATCCATAGGCCAAGGCTCTATCCCCAGATTAGAAAGGTTTGTCGCATCCACTGGTCAGGGTTTGGTATCCAGAAAGTAATGTAATCCATAAGCCATAGTTCTGTTTCCACAGTAGAAATGTTTAATATATTTATAGGTCGTGTCATAAACAGTTTAATGATCTATAGACAGGGTTTAATCATGAAATTAGAAGTTTTTAAGGTATCCATAGGCTAGGGCTAGATCGATAGACCAGGGTTCAATTTCTAGAGTAGAATTGTTTAGAGTATCCATAGGACAGGATTCAATACCAAGAGTAGTGTTTGATGTGATGTATCCATGTGTCAGGGTTTTTCCCCAAAATAAAAGTGTTTAATTTATCAGTATGTCACATCTTTATTCCCTGTTTGACATATCCACAGGCTAAGCTTACAACCGCAGAACAGATCGTTTAATATGCCCTAGGCCAGGGATTGATCCCAAAGTAAAATTGTTTAACGTATCCTTATGTCAGAGCTGGATTCCCAGAAGAGAATAGTTTAACTGATACTATGATTATAGCTCGATCTCCAGAGTAGAAACGTTTAATATATACATAAGTCAGGTTTCGAGCACCAGAGTAGATGTTTTAACCTATTCGTAAGCCAGACTTTGATCCCAAGTGTAAAAGTATTTAACATGCCCATAGGTGATAGATCGATCACAAGAGTAGAAGTGTTTAATATATCCATAGATCAGGGATAGATGCCCTCAGTAGATGTGTTACATTTAATATATCGTGAAACATATCAAGATTATGGATTGATATGAAATGATAAAAAGTTTTTGTCAAAAGAAAATATATATCTGATGTTTAAAAAAATATAATATTTCATGAATGACTTTTTTTCATGTGACTAACATATCTGTTGTGTCATTTATGTCTTCATTTTGATTCTTGCATAAATTTCCACCACATTTGTTTTCAACCTTATTCTTCCAACCTTACCTCAGACAGTGATATTTTATTTCTTGGATACAAAGTTGATAAAGTTTGATGATAAAAAATATTATAAATGCAATGAAATTAGATCTTATATTTGTATTAATTTGCATGCTAATGCAATTAACTTTTCAAAAGATATGGTTCAATTTGCAGAAATACTCAAGTATTTCTGCATACAACTAGGTTTCATTAAACATGCCAAGGTAGCAAAAAATGATGCGCGAGCACCAGATGAGCTTAAAAAACGTATCGGAGTCTATGGGCTAAAATTTTCAGAGGTCAAGTTTCGATCAACAGAATAAAATTGTTTTAAAGTATCCATAGATCAATCCCTAGATTAGAAGAATTTAACGATACATAGATCTGGGTTCGATTCGCTGGGTAAAAGTTAAAATATTATTATAAATATATAAAACATTATATATCAAAATATTCAATCCATTATAGTATTATATTATGGTCGATCCCCTAAGTAGAGCGTTTAAGTTGTCTTTATCATGGGTTCTACCCTCACTGTCGAAACTTGCTCAGTCTCTAGAGTAGAACAGCTTAACGATCCATAGGTGTGGTACGATCCCAAGGATATAGACCAGGCAGGGAAAGGGATCAGTCCACCCAAAAAGATATAAACTTCTTTTTGTACCATGAGTATGGTTAATTATTGGAGCTTCAGAAAATCCATGGTAAACGGCCCAACACGCGAGCCCCTGTTTACTAGAGCTCTCCGTTTCAGGAGTGGTAGAGATATAAGCGTTAAAACACCTGAAAATTATTTTTTGTTTTGTTTTTAAAATGGCTGAAATAAAATGGCTATTTTTCTAATAAAGTGTGCTATTGTTTACGCATTTTAGTTGGTACTATTTTTATTATTTTCAAAATGTTTGTAAATAGTTATAAAATTAAAATTTATTAATATATTTTGGTCTCTTTTAGAAGCATAAAAAATGAGACTTTCTTGCATAATTCAATACAGTAACCAAACTAAATATTCAAGATAAAGTTACTATCTCAAACGAATAAAAAGCGTATTTTGCAAGCTAAACAACTAAGGAAAACCTTGGCTGGTACTAGTTTGCATGCAGAGCAATGTCAAACGATTCCTGAAGAATTGCATGAAATCCACTAGGTGGAGATGGCTCTCATTATAGATTAAATTTGAAAATCCGCATCAAAAATTAGTTTAAGAGAGTGTTACCTTAAATTTTGATAGACAGCTTGATTTCAGAGATAGCATTTGAATATAAAACTCCGTATACTAATAAAGCAGCTGAAAATCTTCCTACAGATATTCTGTTGCATGTTGAAGGCTTGTCAGATGTAGGTTGAACGCCACAATCATCCGAGTCTACCAAACGGATTATAAACATGTACGCTTCGGATCTAATTGCTGCTGTACAGCCAAACAGTTCTTAGTCGCATAGGGTCTTCACAATAATTCCGCCCAGCGAAAAGTTTTTAAAATTTGTGTTGTATGACATTGTGTTAATTACAATACCACTTGTGAGATTAAAACTGCCAAGGCAACTAAATCTCAGCTTTTAGCACAGGATGGGTGTGCTCTGCCTTTAATTCTGAGCTATGATGATAATTATGTTTTAAAATTATTTTGGGTTGATAGCTTTGACCTAAAAGCCGAAGGAAAATATGGTTAAAGATCCATTCATACAACATATATTGTAGAATTTCAGGAAAGAGATGAGTATTCTACATTTCGTTTCGTTAATTATTCTATTCTCAGGTCAAAGAAAAAAAAACAGTTAAAGCAATCAACAGAGAAAATTTCAATAGTATATTTGTTAACACAAAGTGGAAGCCTACTTTATTTACACAAGAAAACATTGTAGATAAAGAAAAATGCAAAAATGCTCGAAAAAATCTTTTAATGGTTATACCTCCGAAAATAAAATAGGTTTGATCAGCAAATTCCTAAACTTGCTGGCTAGTTACTATCATCGAATAAAGCTTTAACGCACCTTCCGCCTTTTAACTGTAAAGTAAATACATTTGAAACAGTTGTTACATACCTGGATTATCTCATGAAGTTAGCTGAGCAATTAATGCTGTTCGCAAATATTTTTCATCATGTTGGAACAACAATGAACACATTTAACCATTGTGGCGTATGTTGTTATCCACCTCGGAGGTTTTCGTTTCATGAAAGAAAACTTTCAGGTAAATAATTGTTATTAACTTAGTACATTATAATGGATAGCTCCAAACATATGATACTGTCTTAACTGCTTTTACGATGTCGCCCACTTATAAGATTTTAAATGGTTTTCAACACACTTATATTAAGTTTTATTGATTTTTGGTGCAACTTTTCAACCTTGTCACGTACTAGTAGCACCACTTTTTTAAAAAAAATACCAATTTGTCTATATTTCTAGAAGACCTCATCTCAAACAAGTAATAATATTAGAATGGTGGTTACGGTTTGAAATCGAGTAACTGTTTGAAAAATTACATTACTTAGGAATTTCACATATAAAATAAGTTTATCATATCAAAGACAACTAGATAAATACAAATAAATAGAGAAACGTAAAATGTCGTTGGGTTTTATTTGGTGGGATTTAATTAGTGTCATTGTATTTTATAATATGTGAAAACTACGGCTGAATATATTTTACACAGCATTAAATAAAGTTTACTTAATTACTTACTTATGCGTTGAAGATTATTAGATTTTCTTGATGTCCTTTTCTTCATGTCCTCTTCGCATTAGTTTCCAAATGTAGTTGGTGTCTTTGGTGGGTCCACATTCAATTTAGAGCTATTATTATCTATATTTGCTATTCGGTTATTGGCAATCTTATATTAGGATCAGGTTTGAAAGATATTGTTCCAGTCTGGTATCTACTCTCCAGGAAGCCTAAGCGCAGTTTTGGCTGGATCTCACTACACCGGTTGCTGGTTTCATTCAAGTTTACTATAGTTTTATTTTTATTTTAGAGGTGTTTGAAAATACCGTCCACAGGATTTTCTGGAACATCATGAAGTGATTTTCGTTTTGATGGTCTTCCGACTGATTGATCTCGGAGTTTACCACAGATATCAATCCATTAACAATTTTTGTGGGGAAATGCAATAATAAAAGATGTCTTTTCTTTGAAATAGACAACTGTGTTGAGTATCTGCGATATACAAGCCATGCATTGAAGTTAGATATGTTTACACTGTGCATCAAAACTTTGATGTACCATCGTTTTAATTTCATTTGAAATCTGTATAGAGCAATTCCCACAACCACTAAATCGACACCACCAATTGCAGAATTGTAACCTTTGATGGTATCAGGACATGGAATTTGTAAATATTTCTTGTTTTATCGATCCCATCCTTTGACCGTCCCAGATGATTCTACAGTACTATATGTATATGCTACTTGAACACATTTATTGTCGTACCATCAAAATAAAGTCAACCCTGAGTTTTTATCATATTTACATGATACACTACCCCTCTACCCTGCCTTGTTTACGTAGATTTTTTTCTAAGTAAATGAAAACCTGTTATTCTTTTAGCCCTGATTGTTGCAGTTGTCAAATTACCATTGATTTTAGTTTCAGCATCAGTTTCAATGTACGGAAGCAGTTATCATAACAAAACTTATAGTACTATTTGAGAGGCAGTCCCTCTAACAAACGTAACACAACATTCTCTGCTGATAGATTTTCATTTCTCGTGTTATATTTCCCTGTATAGCAAAAAATATCATACATGATCCCACTTTGACCAGAACGGAAAAACGTTTTTTAAATCCCCATTTTTTGGGTTTTTGGGAATTATACTGTCTAATTCCACTTTGTTTTGCTTTAGCAGGGATTACTTGCTTATCGATTGAGTAAACCTGTTCTGGTTCTATTATTTAACAATTGTCTTCAACAGCATCTAAGACTGGTCGTATATTGAATATTTTATCATATTTTTTGCTTTTTGATCTTTTTTAGAGTTATCTACTACATGAATATATTTAGGTAGTGTGGTATAGCAGTTGTTAGACATTATATCCGCAATTTTAGGATATCTTGTCTCTGCAGCCTAATACATGCCATAAGCAGGAAGTTAATCACCTCCATCAATATTTTCGTGCCTAAAAACTGTTCTATTTCTTTGGCATTTGATTCAGTAGTATTACCTTTATTTTTAACACTGTACAAATTTGTTTGTTCTGTTATCAGATTTTTTATGTTATCCGTCCAAAACAACTTTTTTCAAAGTGTTCAGGTGAGGCGCAGAAAGAATCACTAAAGAATGTTGAATTCACAAATATTGGTTATTTAGATCTCCATCTGAATTCATGTACATTCATATTTATCACAGAGTTTGGATTGCATAAGTTTATATCGAGAAAATAATAGTTAGATTCAGTTTTAAAGCTTTTTTAAAATTTTAAAACTAAAGATTCAATTTTAAAACTAATGCTCAAATCACCCCTACGGTTGAGTGTTATAGTACCATAGAGTAAAATATATCGAATTTTGTATTAAACATCATTGGAACAGTTATAAATTGAGATTTTTTGACAATAATAAGAGTAATACCAAATGAGCTATAACTCGTAAACAATAGCACATTCTATTATAAAAATAGCCATTTTATTCAAAAAAATCATGGAATCTGACTTCCAGTGAAGGTGTGTAAATTGTTTAAAATACTTTTTAGCTGTACTTTAGTATACTAGTATATCGGAGAATACATATAGAGTATTATAAATTTTAAAATAGACAACATATGTTAAAAATTTCAAAAACAAAAAAAAATAACTGAGCTAATTTCACCCTTAAATTTGTATCACCTTGCGATGGGGAGTTTTATTAACCAGGAACTCCAAGAGTTAGGCCGCTTACCATGAGTTTTTAAAACCCCAATACAAAACCTTACCTTAGCTATGGTACCAACAGAAATTTCTCACTTTTTGGATGGCACCTGATCACCTTCCCTGCCTAGTCTATTAGAAGTGTTCAACGTATCCATAGGTCATGTTAGATTCTGGCAGTGGAAATGTTAAAGGTATACATAGGCCTAGGTTCAATCACTAGCTTAAAGTTTTTTAAAAGATCCATAGGACAAGGTTTTATCTCTCAGTATAAGAGTTAAAAAGGGCTCGATTGAGTGGAGTGTTTAACTCATTCTTTGGTAAAATCGCGATCTGTACGTTTGAGCGGTCAACGTATCCAAATGTTAGGTTTCGACACTTTACACTTTACCCTACAGTTATGTCAAGTAAATAGTAATAAAGTTTTTAGGTTTGGAACTTGGAACAACAACAGGTTAAAAGCAATAAACACATCATTATATATCACTACTATTAATTAAGTAATTACTGTAAAATTATAATTTTGCCTTCGGTAAAGATTGGGCTTTTGGCCCTTATTGTGATATATTAGGAAAAAGTTTCCTTGTGCACAGAACTATTGTTAATAGAAATATATAAACTCTATACTGAATTTTAAAAATGTTTTTTATTTTATTTACATCACAATAATTTAAAATGAAATACTTTAACAGATGTGCCAGTGAAAGGAAACAGATTATTTATGCGAAAATATTAAAGATAATTTCAGTCACTTTTTCGGATTTTAAACGAAAAAAAAACTAAAAAAAGAAAAAAAAAATCTCGAAATTTTTTTTTATCCTTGGGTTGTTCCGATCTTCCCCAGAAATTTGCAAACTCTTAGCCCTCGCTAGTATAGGAGAAATGGAACGTTCAACATATATAAATACACAAACGCACACAAACACAGACACACACACACGCACACGCACAAGCACTTAGTTTTATATATTATTTAGAGGTTGGGAAGCATTCGATGATATTAAAAATCTAGATTACATGCATATTTTGATGAACCATATTTCCTGTTATTACACATCCATAAAAGTATAAAGATTTTTTTGTTCTATATTTTCATTAGTTAAGATTTTGATATAAAGATTGTTGCATCTCTATGATATCATTATTTATTTTCGAACTAAAGTGAATAGTATCGGTTTTGCTACAAAGATGCTCGATAAAACTATATATAACAACTTTAACACTCATGTTTATATGAATATATCGACCAGTAATTGATGAGGCTATTTAGCACGTAATTTTTTATTTAAGAAAGTATTATCTTTATATCTCTGATTATATCCCATTTTCGACATCTGCCCTTATATCTCAGGCAAAAATCAATATTTTGAAAAAGCGTGTGAATTTTAATCTATACACTTAATTTTATATTTAGAAAGCCTATGATTTTGTGATGCCCAACTGTGACCTTTAATGATATTATCATCTAATCATAATGAATACAAATTTTAATTGGAGAGCTCTGTGTCAAATTGGCATTTTTCGTTTACGAACGATTTTTTGCGATTTGCTAAGCGTAATTTGAATGCTGTTTCTTGCCCATTCCTGTTTTTAAATACCGCCAAGCCGTCATTTCTATACAAGCCAATCGTTAATATTATACTTTGTGACAAAATAAATAATAAATATATTCCTACCAAATCGCATACTTCTGCTCCGTCGCAGGCACCCATTGTGACATCAAACATGTCACTCTTCTTCTTTATCCAAGCTTCTTTGTCTTGCAACAGTAATGACTTTCTGGCGTGATAAGTTATTTTTATATTTTTATTGCTTATTGCTGTGTAATTCGAGGATAGAAGTCCTTGATGTCGAAAATTAGAAATTTATAGCTATGTTTTTTTTTTTTGCTTTAAACCAGTCTAAAACATCAATAGTACTTTTAAATTGGTTATGTTTGAATATTCTCTGCAAATTGGTGTTAATTTCTTCTAAAATTGCTTTGTTCACTCGACCAACTTCGGTTTTTGCTGGTTTTATAAGTCGTACTGTGGGATTATTTCTAAAGTTTTCTTTGTGGTCTTTTAGAATTATAAAACAAGAGTTATTACTATTTATTGTCATTCGATTAAAAGCATCAGAGTCTCTCATGCTATAGTTTCCTGCTTCGTTTATTTTCTTGTATAGATTATGGTTAGTTTTCTGGTAGTTTGCTTTTAAGGAGTTTTGTAGGAGATTATCATATTCGCCTTTCGATAGGTGATACATGTTATATGATATGTCTGCCAGAGTTAATGTATTAGGGAATCGTTTAAATTTGTTTATATCTTGTTTAAGTTTATGTTGGAATTTATTAAAAACTTTTCGAAATTTTGCATTCTTTACTAAAGAAATTAAATTCTTTTCGAATTCGACAAGTTCTTTAACTTATGAAGGAGAGTTGGTAAAATTTATTCTTAAATGGTATCTCGTGATATTGTCTTCGCAATACTATCTTCATCAAATGTTACAAGTAAATAATAAAAAAATAGATTAAATGCAAGCTTGTATTTTTTTCTGTTAAGACTATGTTTTTATTTTATGGTTTTTGTATCATTTAACATATCGACAAAAAGACGTCCATTTTCAATGATTCCAAATAAAATAACAAACAGATAAATATGTCAAGCAATCTATTATCAAAATGAATGTTGTGTATAAATTAACACATAAAGGTTTGCGAAAGCACGGCAAGTTTGTTAGCAAACCAAAGTTAAAAAAATGCTATGTGGTAATTGCTGATTGAAGAAAACTGCAACAGAATTCTAACTTCAAATTCTCTTATACTATCTGTAACTTTATTTAGCTGTCGACAGTAATGAAATTAATTTTGATCTTTTGGAAGAATTTTTTATACAAAAAAGAAATAAAGCATTTCGTATTCATAAGTTTAATAAAAAATATTATTGTCAATTAAAAGTATATTTCATTTTAAAATAAATTCAAATTTAACTTATTTTTCGTGTTTAAAGACAATAAACTAAATATTGAAACAATAAATGTTTAAGATATTCGAATGGAATTCTTTTGTTTAACTTTTAAATAAAATTCTCTGTCGATAGTTTTTAAATTAATAATGATCTTGTTTTGGTAACTATTGCATTCATTGATTTATTCTCTAATGTTCGAATGTTATTAATGGATAAATTTGAAGGCGAGAAAAAATATTATAAAATAGCCATGAATTTGATTATTAATAATATATAGTAGAAAATAATTCAGTGAAGAAAACAAAGCACAATCAATTTAGGTCTCTCCACCATAGCTGATAATTATTAAAAATATGTTTTAACGAAGAAATAAAAATATTATAAAGTAATCGAGCGAAGAATATTCAACATTACTTTTTGGTGGCGGTATTTAATAAAACAAAGGTAAAGTAAGGTTTATAATACTTTTGAACTATAATAGAGTATACAAGTATTGCCAACTATAGTTAGTGTATTTATATATAAAAAAAAAATCGAGCTTAGCTATAAAAAAGTGGATCCAAACCACTTAATAGTAATAAAGAAAATAATCTAGATAACCTTGTAAAGACTGTTATTTTCTACTATATGTGTTACACTATACTATTGAAAAATCATAGAAAAAAAAATTTAAAAAAAGAAAAGAATTTTAGTCCGAAAAACTAAAATGAAAAATTAAAAGTTAAAGAGAGCCTTTAATTACAATCTATTTGAACTGATACTGTTTTAATTGGAGAGAGGAGGGAATTGGAGTTAAAATTTTGAAATTTCTAAATTATTTTACAAATAAAACAAGAAATTTATTCCAATCACAAATACATTGATAAATTATCGAAGAACAAAAAGAAGAAAAAAACTTTACAAGCCAACAAAAATTTAATTTTCTACAAATACATCTCCTGATTGCATGTATATTCTTGTCATGAGTTATCCCTGACAATTTCAGTAAATATAAATAAACGGTCATTCAATCACGCTCTGCAGCATAAAAAAATGTGTAGTTTTTCATCGTTTTTATCGTTTTACACTCAGATTCGCAACGATGGAAAAGTAACTTTGTTAGATATTTTCTTTCCATCGTGGATTGTCCCAAAAGATTGCCATGTACCATTTAAATATATTAATATTATTGGTAATATTAATAATATTTAAATAAGATTTACGGTTTTTGATTTATAAGTTTTTAAGTGGGCTAAGGTGTTTTTATTCGCTATTTGTTAACGACTACTTTAACGTATGAGTTGATGATAGCTCTTTCTTATAACAACTATTGTGAAGCAAACTACTTCTAAACAAATATGGGTTATATTATGGAATAATTTAGTTCTAATCACTTAAAATCGATATTTTTTTGGTTTTGTTACCGTGTTCTATACTTTGTTTATCCACTTTTTACGATTATATTTCAATCATCCGTACCATTATTAAATTTATTAAGTAATTATATAATTCGAATGAAATACCGCAGAGAATATTAAATACCAGTATAATATTTGGCGCAAACGTTTTACTCGGTTAGTGTGCTAGTCATTAGCCTTGGGTGGCATATTTCTAAATGCATAGCACTACGATAAAAAGACCGTCTCTTATATTACTGTAAGTAGCTGTTCTACAGTCGTCGCAAGCGTTTTAAAAATTTCCGCTTTTAAACACTTATTTTAGTAAATGTCTTTGATGATGTCAATGATGATGTCATTGATGATGTCATTGGTGATTATTAACTAATGAAAAACTAATAATTTTTCGAATACTTTTTCAGACAATGAAGGTGATATCTCAAGTGCGAGTTATATAATATGTAATATAAAACACCATTTTGAGATTACTCTCGCTAGGAGTTGAGAATGTATATATGTTGCGAGATTAATCTCAAAATGATGTTTTATATTACATTTTTCAGACAATGTTTTTTTTTTTTTTTGGATAAAAGTATTTTAACAAAAGGGTTTATTTTGGAGGTGATCAATCAATAATTTAATAATTCAAGTGAATAGTAGTATAAGCACGTGGTGTTTCATCAATATTATGATTGAACATGCGAGAGCATGAAAAAATCGGATTTGTATTAAAACGATGTTCTCATGATAGTTTTAAAAATCCTTGCAATAAGAAAATATGATTGATCTTGTTTTAGTTTGGTGTTGAGCTGTAAGCGGCAAGATGAAAAGAAAAGTTTTCCTTCATTTACTAGCTTTTGTCATTACCTTGTTGACCATTCATGATATTTTCCATCACAGCTCAATTTCTATTAACATCTCGCAATTACTTAAACTCATCGGAATAAGGGATAGAAATGAAAGAAGATTACTTTACACATCTAAGTTACAGATAAATATGGAAAACAAGACCAATGATCTTTACCTGAGCATATGTGATTCATATGTGAACAAACTTGGCTATGGAAATCGAATTTACGCGTTGCTGAGTGCATTTACAATAGCAATTCTGTATGATCGAAAGTTTATTGTTTGCTGGCCTGAGAATCATCACAAAGAACCGTTTAGTAACACGTTCTTGCATTTTGAATCTTATAAAGAAAAAGTGAAAAACAGTGTTCATTTAACACCAAAAAATAATTCTTGCAGAAAAATGTTTAAAGATATCAGAAAGATAATTAACACTGATTTTAACTCGTACGAGGGAAAAAATAGCGTTTATTATGCAGATGATATTGCCTACTTCTTTGAAGTATGTTCCAATCCTAAACATTATGACAAATTATTAAACCTAAATCTAACAAATTTGGAGACAGTAAAGCGTGCTAAAGAAATGTTAAGAAATCTAACTACTTCATTCGATAATGATGCTCTACTTGAGGCGGTTTACAATATTGGTAAGATATGTTGCTTAACAAATTCTTGATGGTAAAATCCTGCACTAACTAACTCCTCTTACCTCAATATGGATCAATGGGTTCCTAAATGTTGCTTTATGGAATACGTTCCCTCAAAGATCTTTTTTGCTATGAAAATCTTAAAAAGTCTACTATGACAAATCATCAAAACTAAAATTTTAGAAATTATGAAGAAGTTTATATGAAAAATGATATATCTGTAAAACAAATTAGTCACTGAGATAGTATGGTAAAAACCGTTGCTAGGCAGGTTAAATAACCTCAAGGGTAGTGACCTTTCTCTGCTTGCTTAACACATGGCTTAACGCATATCTCTTTAGCTACTTATGCTAATGTTATTCTATAGTTTAGGACCAGGTAGGCGAGGTTGGTTCTTAGCTCAGGGCGAAAGGGGGTCGATTCGCCCATTAAAAATTTTTTTGTTATTTATATATACAGAAGTTCGTTTATACTTCATTTATACTGTTATTTATATACTAAGCTTATTTTATCGCGAGAATTATTAATTTATTACTTGCTTTTCTTTACAATTAAAGGTTATGAAGTTGGTGGAAGGCTATTAAACAATTACTGGATACCCGAAACAAGAATCTTGATGAAAGTTAATGAAATTATAGAAGGCTTGTTTACAGGTAACTACGTAATTGGACTCCAGATACGAACGCACTTTTTAACGAATGCCTACGCGCCTTACGTTAACACACGATATCATTATTTTGATTATCTTGACGAGTTTATTCGCTGTGCTATAAAAATTGAAAAACATTACAAAGAAAACGAGATTAATCCAAAACCTGTAAAATGGTACATATCAAGTGATTCTAATGAAGTCATTAAAATGATTAAATCTCTATACCCTAATAAGGTTCTGTCATCAGGACTGAAGCCTCTACACATTTCCCATGATGAAAAAGGCTACGCGAGTGTGATAATTGACATCGAGGTCCTCAGTAAAACTGAAACAATTCTGATGACAGGTGGGAGTACGTTTG
>JAUZNK010048202.1:0-16262 GCA_035046665.1 Euphysa ruthae
TGTTGTTCCGCATTATTCAAGGAGAAAATCTGCTAAATTTTGACAAAAAATTTTTTTTAATTATTTCAGTAGGCAACTTGTGGATACATGAATACGGGCAATGGAATCGAAGAAAGTGTGTTTTGAACCCGGATCTTTGAACATAAAAATCTTTTATACTTATATGGTGTAGGGAGTTACACTAGTTTTATGATGTTTTTTATTAATATATTTTTTCGTAATTTATTTTTTACACTTACAATACCCAAAAGATAGATTGATACTTTTTTCTTTTCTAAACTCTGCAGCCGTTGGATTCCTCACAGCACACCTGACCAAATGCTGCAGTTGCGATGATATGATATAGTATTTCCTCGATTAAATTCTTACTCCGAACTAAATTGAATAAACTTCCCATCTGCAAAAACCAATATTGCTTGAAAGCGAAGTTTTCGTTAGTAGTCGGCAGGTATCCTCAAAATTTTAGCGTAATTTTTATTTTTTAATTTCAATTTCCAGAAAAGCTTTAGGCGTCTGACTAAAAATTGTATAGAATAATGAAATATTAGAAAAATTAGCAAATGGGGTGGCAAAAAATTGCGAGTCTTATATCATTTACTTGCCTCTTTTCTTATTCAAAAATGGCCTTTTTTATTAAATTTAGTTTTTTACATTTAAATTTGTATTATTAGATATTTTTATTTATTAAGTTATTTTTCAATACTTTTTATATTTATATTGCATTGGCTTCAAATTATAAAAATTTTTCATAGACATCAACATCAACGGGAGATTTATTTGTTTCTCTCTTCCCGACTTTGAATTTCTATCAGCGTAATATTGATTTAAAAAAACAGCCTTATGTTTAAACTTTTTATGTATTAAATATGATTTTCGCTTAATTTACCAGTTTTGGAAAATCCCAAAGAACTATCAAATTGTGATTGAAACTCGTTCTTTTGCAGAGGCATGCCTTGAACTATACTAAAAAAAAATGAAGGAAACTTCCAAGTATAATTCACTTTTATTCGGCCTAAATATTAAAATTAAAAGTAGCGGGCTTTTTTCGCAGAAAAAAAATTTCAAAGCATTTAGAAATGAAATTTTTCTGAACGAAAATTTTATGCTGAATATTTTTTAACAAAAGACTATGACCTGAACGTGCATATTTCTTCAGTTATTTAGCTTTTTTAAATTTATAGTTTTGGTTAGTTGAATTATTTTATGTTTGTGAATCTTTGTGTGAATGGTTTCTTGTTGTTTTTAGAGACAGCAGGTGAATTATCTAAAATTCTTTTCAGCGGGCTAAATAAAAGAATTGAGATGTTACGAGTTGAGAGATGTTTTACATATAAATATATATATATATGTGTGATTTTTTAATGGCTATTATTTCAGTATCAAAGAAACTTACTCAATTTTATATGCTAATATTGTACATGATTAAATTTTGATGGGAGGTCTGCCCAGAAAATTTTGTTTTTACGGAATGGACCTTTGAATATAGAATACTAACAACACTTTAAGGTCTCCCGGGTCCAAAAACGAACCACCTAAAACAAATAAGTAAACATGGCAATCTCTTAAGTGGGATTTAGTTCAAATTTTCAAAAAATACAGTAAAAAATATTTAGTGGTATGAAAAAGTATTTGCAGATGTGAAAAGTATTTGGCGGAGTTGGCGAGTGTTAGGACATTTCACTACGTTACGAAAGTTCACTAGTTCCCAACTCAGACGGAAATATACTTTCCATGTTATCTTTGAGTTTTTAAGCAAAACTCTTTTCGCAGTGCAACACCGACTCAATTTTGTTTGGTTGAGCGAATTTCGTAGGCGTAAATGGGCGTTTTAAGTACTGCAAGACTCGCCACGTGGGTCTTTCTGGAAATATTGTCTTTCTCACAGTCTTGAATTATGCAGAAACCCAAAAACACTAAATTTAATCGGTTTATTTTGATTTAAGCTCTGCGTTTTAGATAAAAGAAAAATTTCAGGACAGTAATGGTTGGGCAATCATAAAAAAATGGAGAAATTTTTATTTTAGTTTCTGATTTTGATTGTCAAATAAAGTACTAAACTTATCCGTATGTTTAGGGTATTCAGAGTATTTTAAAGCAAACAAAATAGGGTCGAACTTTGATATGATTTGCAAGCAAGCAATCTAATCTAGATGACTGTTGCGTGGAAGGATTCTTCTATTACATGCAATTTAGGTTGGGTCTACAGAATTTAAATTCATGTACAGCAATACCCTAATTCACTGTCATATCAACAGACAGCCAACTCAATCGCTCTTTACTGCTCAGTACCAATATGAGCCCAACTTTCCATAATTAAACAAATCTTTTACATTCATTTTGTGCACTTTTCAAGCTGATTTTAAGTGATTCATAGTGGCCTAAATACCAGGCAAAACAAATAGTCAATCAGAACGTTGCATAGAGCACGTATAAAAGCTGGTGTTAAAAAAGGATGTTTTCTGTATAAAAATCTAATTTTGGGATTAAGTTTATTTAAAACATAACGACCCATTGTCTCTTCACTCAGGTTTTGTTCTAATAAGCATCCTAGGTATTTTACTGAGGTGTGTTGTTTAAAGGATGTGCCTCGATAGTTTATATTAAAAGGATCTGCTTCTTTAGGTTTACATTTTAGATGAAAGGACAATACGCTTGATTTTTCTTCTCCAAGTGTACACTTAGTTTGATGTCGACAAACCATACAAAAAAGTTTGAAAAATTTCTGTTTAAAAAA
This sequence comes from Euphysa ruthae, assembly GCA_035046665.1. Taxonomy (NCBI): domain Eukaryota; kingdom Metazoa; phylum Cnidaria; class Hydrozoa; order Anthoathecata; family Corymorphidae; genus Euphysa; species Euphysa ruthae. The sequence continues at coordinate 2,735 of JAUZNK010048202.1, forward strand.
TTATTTTTATTTATTTTGCATCATTATGATGAAAAATCGAGCCAGAGTCATCTATGTAAAAAAGTAATTTACTGTCTAGTGTTTGTTTCATGTCATTATCATATAGCAATAACAAAAGAAGTCCTAAAATTGACCCCTGAAGTGTCCCGCATTTTCCTAATACCTCATCAGATAGTTCTTTAACAAATTTCAACCTAAATTTTCTAATTGAGAGATAAGACTTGAACCAGGAAAATACATTCTCCGAAAAAACGCATGGATTTCAGTTTTCCAAGAAAAATATTATTGTATCAAAGGCCTTTTGGAGATCTATAAGGCTCGTTCCAGTATAACATCCCTTTTCAAAGCCTATTTTGATTTTAAGGTATGAAAAACATGTGTCTGTTGAAAAAACCTTTTTCGAAATAGATCGAAATTTATATGTAATTTTTTCTTCAACGAATTCCCCAGTTTGACCTTCAATAACTCTTTCAAAAAACATGGATGTAATCAACGACATAGGCCTGTAGTTTTTTGGTTCTGTAGATGATGTTTCATCAAACCCTGGTGACATTTATTTTTTAAATCGTTAATTATGTTTTTAACTACTTCCTCAGTGACACTTGAGAATTCCAATTCCTTAGAAATGTTCATGTGGCCATAAAAATTTGATATTGTTTGATAATTAAAAAAAAATTTGATGCTCTTGGAAGTAGATTTAAAAGATTGGTTGAAAAAACAAACAAGTTTAATATCTTACTTTAAACAAGTATTGGATTGTGAAGATGGGTTTTCTTGACTTAATCTTTTATTTAGTAAATCCTTACTATAGTTGCGCATATTACCAAACGAAAGAAATCCACCAACTGTTGTTACTACACCCAAACGATACAAAGTACTCAAAAATCTTTTACCACAAAAACTGCTAATATTTCGCTTTGGTGATAATATTCCTAATTAAATAAGACCAAGAGAAATGACTAACTGCATCGATAGCGCTACTGTTTACAAAAGAACATTCCCAGGTACGAACGAAAATGATCTCCATTGCCATATCCTGCCAACAATAGCAATTGAAACTCCTAAAGTAGTCCTCATGAATGTTGAAACAAATGTCCCGCTTAAAGGAGATGGCATTGAGCAAATTGCAACAAAGGTTATCGAAATTCGGATAAGTTGCATTAATGTTTATTCAATAAAGTACAAAACAAAATGATCAGAGAATGGGACTGGAGTTTAGAAGTAGATTTTGATATTAGTACCATCATCTATGATTAGATCAAGATTTCCACCTTGACTATGTGTTGAAAATTGTGAATGCTGTACCAAATTGAATTTGGTAAGAAAGCTGTTTAACACAAACATTATCAGACAATCTTTGATCTAAATTAAAGTTACACATAATCAATATTTTATAGGTTTTTGAAAAAATAAAAAACTTTCTTTTGGTCCAGGTTTGCGATAAATAAGAACAATTAAAATGGGGTTATAAGTTTGTGGATAGCATTCCATTCATTTTGTGTCAAATCACTTATACCAACAAATGTGCCAACTTTATTGTGTGTCTCTGAAACATAAAACAGTGCACACGTTTGCATATATTTACCTGATGTGAGGTTACTGAGGTAAGCATTCCATGATATTATGTCTAACAATGACATTTTAGAACCAACTATTTTTTCAATGGATGTTCATGTGCGAATACAGCTTCATTTCTCATCTCATTCAAAGCAGACTTGTTAACTTTGATAAAATTAGGATCGAAATTTAGTAATTGTAACAGATTTCTGTTTTTTTTCTCGACTCAGCAATGTTTATACTTTTATCCTTGTGATATTAGTACTATATATTTTGTTCTCTCTTCAGTTTTTTTGTCCAAATTACATTTCATATTGAGATTTGCATAGCTTTGAGATTTATGTATAGTGATTGCATGTGCTAAGATACGGGGGAACTGTTTCCTTTGGACAGTAACAATAATTCTGCCTTTTGTAAATGGAAATTTTTTTATTGCTTTATTAAGTACACATTTTTTTAGCTCTCCTCGGTGTCTGCCATCTGTTAAAGAATTTCCAGTAATTTTATCGTCAAACTTTCACCAAGTAATGAATTACAATGGTTTATATTCAAGCACTTTACTGTGCACAGTTAAGCATTCATCTGGCTGCAACATTTGTATTTATCTTTCAGCACAAACCGTGCTCCTAAACAAATGTGACAGGTACAATTACCAGTTTGATTAAAAATAACATAATCTGGAATTTTAACAATATGTAATCCTGTCTCTAAACCCTTTCCATAATCTTGTGCAGGTATGATAGGTATTTCATTACCAAGGTTATTATTGGTTTTTCCATTTTCTCTTCCTGTTAAAAAATTTGTAAAATATGGTTTGACAAAACTCATTTGGCCAAGTCCATGCATCAGTGTCAGCTAAAACCTTTATTTTCTCTATGTCATCATCAATATGATTACCTTCACGTATTCTGCCCAATATGCTTGCAAACTTAGGATCACTACTTAGACGAAAAATTTCTTCTAGCTCATAGAGCTTAAATAAATCTTCCCAAAAAGAAATTTGCAATGCTTCAACACGACCTTGGTTCTGATTCATAAAAATTGCTTGCTGTTTTATAGGAGGGAGTTTTAGCAAATCTCCAATGGTCATTATGTGTATTCCACTAAATGGTAAAAAATTTTAACATGAGGGATTTCATCTGAAGGTTTCTTATAGTCAAAAGGTGTTCCTAATCTTTTAATAGGAAGATTGAAAGCTGAGTGCAAAGTTATACCAGTAGCTGCTTTTCCTGTTGAAGCTGTCACAAGTACAGAAGGTTGATCTAGATTTTGAGAAGGATATCAAAGAATTTTTTTAAGATATTCAGCCATTATTTTTTCCAAAAACCTTTTTCCAACTCCTGCTCCTCTGCTTAAAAATATAAAGAAAAAATCAGGTGGTTCTTTATCATTATCCTCAGTATAACCAGTTTCTATTTCATAAGTCATAATAAAATTAAATATATTTTTCTGCTTCTCGTTAACACATATAATATATTTCATTTGGTAGCAAGAGATTGTTTTCAACGGTAGATGATACTGAGACAATTTGGTTGTCTGAAGTATCATCATCAAAATCAAATAAATTGGGATTAAACATTGAAAACTCTTGATGATCTTCATATGATTCTAGTAAATCATTTTATATGAAGGTCTTCATAATCTGACAATGTATCGCTCGTGTCTTAATGTTTTTCAAGATTTTATTTTCCATTTATTGAACTTTGGATAATTGCTGTTATCATCTTTAAGCGAGTTCTCATCTCTCCATGGAAAATAAAATTGGAGAATTCTTAAGAAATAATCTTCTGAACTTTTTAATTTTGAAATTTTATGAAATCTTTTGACAAAAGAACGACTGCGCTTTCTCACTTTACCTAATCAAATTTTTAAAAGAATGGTACTTGGTTTTTTTTTTGGCTCAGTCATGATATATGATACTGTTATACTAACTTTCTACAATTTCTTCTTGCGGTGATCCATTAGTTTGTTTGCTTATATAATTAGATGCAAAATCACCTGAAAAACTTTTTTTTTTTTAAATTATCATATTTGTCAATAATACTCAATGCATAAATGTCTCATCTGATTGTATCTTTTGAAAAACAGGTTGTGATCCTGTTGGCACATATACAACATCATTGTTAGAATGACCCATAGGTAAAGACAACACTCTTTTGATTGGTTCATGAGTAGATATTTCTCGCTTTGTTATAGCTACATTTCTGATGCTACGCATTTTTCTTTAATACATTTTCCATGGGCTTCTTTTGAAGCTTTTTTCATCAATTCACTCATGTGGTGTTCTGGTTTGCACAAGTAAGGCGTTAGATATGTTAACATTGCATAACTTCCTGTAACATATTGAAGATTCATGTTAACTTTTAGCAAAGTTAATATAATTGTTTTAAGTTCCAATATTTATTTCCCATGGTTTTCGCTTATAAATAATAGACGTTTTCGAATGTGCGTGTTGTAATGCATTATAATAACTTGATTTTGACACACTAGCTTGTTCTAATAACTTTTACTTGAACAGCATTCAACAGCACTTTATCTATGACGATTTTATGTTCTTTTCATTCGTCTAGATTTTCTGACTCAAGGGCTTTAAGTGTTTTGGATGGTGCCCATGGTTCATTAAACCTATATTTAACACTTTTCTTTTTTTCGACATGCGGTTGTGTGTTGGTGTCTTTGTACTTTATTGACTAATGCATTTAACTCAGGATATATATCTATATCAGGTATGGAACATGTAACATGCTTATCAATAAATTTTGTAACAACACTGTCATCATCTTCATCTATTTTTGGAGCGCCGTATACTTGTATAGGAGCATGTAAATTTTCTGTTCCTCTTCCCTGGTGTTCTCTTTTATCATCAAAATTTAATATCTGACCAATACCATGCATTCCACTTAGAATAACTCTTCCCAATTAACTTTTGAATATATGATCAATGTTAAAAAGAATGTATAAGCACCATACTGTCTTATTTTGGCAAGTACATCAAGTAGCATATTGTGAAAATGTTGAGGTATACCTCTAATGTTTTTAAAAGATGCAAATATTTGATCATTAGGTATCATACGAAGAATAGTCTCTTGATTTATAAGTAGTTCAAGCTTTGTTTCTGTTTGGAACTGCTTTCTTTCTGCAAAATCGAACTTACTAGTAACCGCGTTTCTTTCGATCCAGTCGAAGCATTGAAAAATAAACTGTGGATTAAAAGCAAAACGACGATCGCAATATTTTAAATGAGTTTGTACATATTTACAAGGAGTTATACGAACTTGGCGTTTTTTCATTATAATTATTTTTCCATTCGTGCAATTCTTTGTAAATTTTAGTTCGGTTCATGATAGAAATGGGAAAGATATACTTCATTCCTCAGGTGCAATGTTTGATTTTTTCTGCTGAGATGTCATGCATAACAATATGACATGGAACAGCTGCCATTTTATTTTCAGTTTCTGTGTTATCGGCATTCCCTTATATATTCTCATCGCTGTCTGCTTCATCACTGTTTTGTTAAACAAAACTATTATTTGTTAGAAGTTTCCATAATTCGGTATCATAATTCGGTATCAGAATTCGAGCTGATTTTTCCCCATTGTGAGCCAACTAAAACACCTTTATAAAATGGATTGATCTCTATCAACCTCTTTAAAGCTCTGTCTACAGCTGCGGGTATAATAATTTGTCTTTTAACTGTGCTTTTATCACTCAATCTTCGCTTTAAAGCAAGTTCAATAAAATAATTTTAATCAAAGAATCTTGGTAGTATAGTTTGTATTTCTTTCAAGCCTACTGGGAAAAATATACATTGACCATTGAGTTTGTGTTGAACATCTTTTTTTTTAGCATAAATAAACAAATGGAGTTATTTGAGAAATACGCATTAATTCAATTGGACACAAATTTAGTTAAAAAAAATTACGCATTTTTTCTTCAAAATTTTTATTCGGCTCCTGTCCTTTGATCATCTCACCGGTCTTTACATTCTGATGCGGCAGAGCCATTTGGCTTCGATTTTCATCCACCAATGATCTTCCTTTGTGTAGTGTAGCAGGGAAGATCGTAGCAAACCTATTCATATGATCATGTGTTGTGGTGATATACAAGACACGGTATTTCTCTGGAGAGTCCATCGATATTGCTTTGTCGTAGCCACTAGCTGAGCCGTCCCATAGAAGCGTCAATAGGGTGAGAAATAATCCAACCTTGATTTGAGAAATTCTTCCACCGGGTGCAAGAGTTACGCTTTTCTCTCCAGATCCTTGCTCACCAGGTTGTTTGTAGTTCTATCAGGCTTCCATCATGTCCAAATATGTTCACCAATTCTTAAATCACCGCTGCGTTTGGATATATGATGCCCCAATCCTCGAATCTAAATCGCAATCACGAATCGATATAATGCAAGTAAGACAGATCAACTATTAGAGGTCTATATTTGTCATTGGTTGCGTCATTATAAACCTACATGAAGGGATCTATGGCACCAGGTGTAATTTGACAATCTAAAGCTGTAGACTTTTTGTCACTGATGGATCACAAGTGCATATTGGTTCCTTACTCATAAAGAATCATTATCATTTGTCGGCACTTTTACACAAGCACAAACACATCTCATAATTATTTGTTGTGGTCTAGTCTCATCAGTTTTAGAAGTGGCAATGCATCGTCGTATAACGACTGACTTTACAGATTAGGTATGTCAGTAACCACGCAGCAAGAAAATTGGGACACAAAAAACGTTCCTTCATTATCCGGCAGTATTTGACGCTGACGAAGTTCCAGATCCAGGTAAATTAGCGACCGCCACATTATTAATATTGAACTATGACACGCATGAGTTACCTGGTAGTCACTGGGTAGCATATCGGATCTCACAATGTTATGTTGCGATAAAATCAGTAGAGTGGTTTGATTCATTCGGTCTACCACCAGATGCCGACGATATCATACTAGGATACCGCACATTCTTTCGGAAGTGGCTTGATGAAGTTTTCCACATACTATTTTTAGTGCTTGTGTCGGCGATTACACGATAGGTATGTGAAACGAAAGTTCCATTTACAATGCCCTTCTCTGTCGTTAATTCTGTCGAAACTAGCCTGTGATATTTGGTGTAGCCCTGTAACAAGATTTCAAGTGCTGCACTTTACACACTTTTTGTTTGCAGCATCAATCATTTCTATGACGTGGTCAACAGTGAATTTGTGGTTGGCTGTTTCCTGTTTTTTAACGATGGAGGGTCTGAGATTGATGAGGTTCTGAACCAACGCGAGGACTATCTCGGTGCGACAAGTTTTCTGGAGTGAGCACAGCAAGTTTACATCAATTAAAGGTTATCACAATCTACTCCGTCTTTCGGCTTTCACCCAAACCAGTCAAATACGTACACCTTGCAGTAAACGCCATGAGATCAGACGAAAGAAGAGCAACCTCGCTTACTTGCAATGCAAGTTGTCCAAAAGGACAAGCTAGAAGGTGCCACGGGCGGCTACTTTCTCTATATGCCTGGGTATAAAAGCATCTAAACTCCTCTCCCTTTAAGAAATCCAAGTTTCACAAAAGGATAAATTTTGAAATGTTTATATTAAGAATATAGATATCTGATCATGATTATGAAATTTCAAGTTTGTAGGTCATTTAAGTGTAGAGATATTTTTGTATAAAGTACTGAGTAGTCAGTTTAAGGGTAAATTTATCTCCAGAAGATATGTGAAAAAATATCTTTAGACTATATCTTGAGTTTTCTTCAATATTTTGAATTCAAATTTACAGAATTAGTGGTTCAATAGATTGACATTTGAGTTATAAACAAAAAAATTTTTGAAAAAAGAGAGCCTTGCAAGTGTAAAATGCTCTTGAATTGAAAACGGGACTGCAGTTTATCTCTCTCAAACTTTGCAGATATATAGATAAGAAATAATTTAAATATTAAATTTTAAAAAGAGATGTAAATTAAGAGTTTGTAAAGAATGAAAAGATTAAAAAAAAAAAACACTAAGATGTTGCCAAATTAACAACACCTTTGAGTTTTGATATAGCTAACTATTTATAAAATTATTTATAAATAATTATAACCCCCCCTCTGATTGTGACAATAGATAGGCAGTAGAGCATTTTCAATGTATTCTTCTGTTGCACCTTTTAAACATTTTGACGACTATGACATTACTTTTTTCTTTCTTAGTACCGCTTTGACGCATATTGCAGATATTTCATTTTCTCCATCCATATATTGGGTTAGACATGTTGAAGCAATGTCAAGAGGAAGATAATTAGTTATTTGAGTGTGTTCGCAGACTGACGGGGAATGTTCATAGTGTGGTTTTCCAGATATCGGGCAAAGTGTAAGAAATTCGGTTGATATGGTTTGGTTCTTTTATGGAGTGAATGGCTTCCTTGATTTTTCGTGAGATGAGTCGAGGTTCTGAAACGATAATTGATTTATCTTCCCAATTAAATGAATGATCCTTTTTCCATGAGTGTGTTGCGATTTCGTTATTGGTTCCATGATTTTTAACTGCGCGTTGATGTTCGGTGGTTCGATTTTTAAACAATATTGTATACCGTATTCCATGCCAAAACTGTCCATCTGTCTACATAGGGGAATCCAAACGATCATCTTATTGAGTAGGTTTTATAAAAAGTAACTTTTGCGCATGCTCTGAATTGAATACTGACGATCGCTCGAACAATTTTCGCTTAATGGAGATCTGCCTTTAGTATGTATTTTCAACAGACGAACAGAATCTTTATTTGTTATTTTTATTATTGGAGTCAGTACAAACCAGTGCATTTACTTTAAGTAACAAGTTTTGTATAAACTTTAGTTTGTGGTTTCCATTAGCTTTTTAACAATACTATACAACATTAGCATTTACGGAATGTGTTAATGAAGTAAAGATACATACTTAACTAAATGTTAAATAGATGTAAAGTTTTATTGAGCACATACTTATTTTAAAACTCACATCATAATTTTTCAGCAAGTAAAAATATTTAAATTTTTAAAGGACGATTTTTTAAAGCGAATTTTTAAAGCGCGATTTTGTAAAGCGAATTCTTAGAGGGCGATTTTTTAAAAAGAGAACACTTAATGAACGAAATAGCCTTTTAGTTGATAAAAAGACGATTTTTCTAATTAAGCAGGGCGATTTTATATAAAAAAAATTCGCCCTTTATATCACTAATAAAATAATTCGTCTTGCACAACCGTCCCAAAAAAGCAGGAGGCTAATCTGAGACGATCCATAAGTCGTTTTTAGGGCATATATGAGCCCAATGCCCAAAATTTAGATTTTTTTTAAAAAAACGAAGCCTGTCATTCATTTTCTTGCCATTAGGGGCACCTAACATCATGCCAAGTTTTAGAAAAAACTAATAAACCGATTATGAGAAAATTTTAAATGCGTCACTTTTGTGGCATATTTGGGCCCATTACCCGAAATTAAGATTTTTTTCAAACTAACCAAGCCTGTCCTTTTCTTGGTATTAGGGACATCTAACATAGCGAAAAATTTAGGAAAAATTTAATGAACTGATTCTGAGAAAAAGCCGTTACGCTAACGGAGGTATATGAATTTACATATACTTAGGACTACCGGCGCTTCCGGTGGTCCTAATTAATACGTCAACTCCTAGTATATGTTTTGAAATAAAAATTCCATCACTAAGGATAAAAAAACATGGAAGATAGTTTAAATTAAAACGGGAAAATCAAGCTCAATATTACAGGCTAACCATTGACGTACGCCCCCGCCCGAAAAGCCGTAAAAACGACTCAAAGTGAGGGATTAAACCTGTTTTTATGGTGGTTGCTAAGTGTTTTTTTTTCGACTAGCCCATTGAAAATCCTCTTTTTCAAGCTTACTCTAAGAGATTTGAATAAAAAGAGAATTATGAAATTCGGATTCGACAATAAAGTCGCATATCTCGATGAACGGTCTGGTCATGCTTAGACACCTTTACACTGTCAAACATTGTAAAGGAAACCAAATTTGGCATACAAGAAAGGATTGACCAGTGTATATTGATTGGTTGGCTAACCGAATTTGTTAAACAAACAATACAAGGTCCTTAGGTGCAATGGAAGGTGCCGGTGCGAACAAAATATTCAAACAATCAATCAATAACAGTAAATTGAGTTATACGTCTTATTTTAGAGATGGAGACACGTAGTCTCATGTTAAAGTAGTAGCTTCAAAGCCATATCTAGAAACAGTTCCAGAAAACTGGAATGTGTTGTTAATATCAACAAACCTGCTGGTACACGTTGTCATGACCTTTTCCAGACTAGGCGCAAACGAAAATTTTTCACAAGGGAAGCCCTTAATTGGAATAGGAAGACTGACACAGTAGGAAATAAACATTTTGGAAAGTTGCTACAGTATGAGTATACACCGAAATCTGGATAACTTGCATGAGATGAAAAAATAATTATTTTATTTGACAAATACTGCTGATGAAAAAGCTAGCCATAAGTTTTTTTCCATGAAAGAAGTTTCAAAGAAGTGACAAAATAACATGCAAGAAAACATTCATTTACAATTCTTTGAAATCCAGTTCTTAATATTTCGTTTAAATATATTTAAATTTATACTCTCTTTAAATTTATCCGGGACCACTCTCCAAACTCCAAAAGAGAGTTTTCTCCTGAACATATTTTTTTTTTGACTTCAGGTCTATGAGACTCACTATGCCAACGGCCATTATGTCTTTTATTATTACAACGTAGGAAAGATATTATTCGTTACATTCGTTACTTTCGTGTAACCTATTTATTTTGTCATTTATGGCCCTGCTGTGAAACATCCGAATTAACTGGTAAGAAGAAAACTCAGATTCAATGAATGCTTTTAAAAATATTCTCTTTTCTTGAAATGTCCTACGCTTACTGATTCTACATAAAGTCTCAACTTTTCGACCAGCTTTGACACAAATCCAATGTATGTAATCATTAAAAAATAGATCCTATCTAAGTGAACTCCCAAAATTTTCTGAATTACTTTCCCAAACTAAGGATTCTCTTAATCTTACGTAATTTAAAACCAGAAACTAATAAATGACACTTATTTTCGTTTAGTTGCATATAGTTATTTTCGAACCATTCTACTGCAACTAAACTATTGTGTTCTAAAAAAATTTTTCGCATCAATATAAAAGATAATTGGAGAAATAAATATCTGAGACTTCAACATTAAAATAATAATCTGCTAGGAGCTTATTAAGTTCTGAACAGCTAGTTCAGGGGCGGATGTAGGTTTTTTTGAGGGTGATGCCTACATCTAAACTCTCCCAGCACAGCCTACCATGGTTGGGCTGTGCGGAAAAAATTTGTAACCCTGCAACAGGGTTTTAAAGCCTACTTATTAATTTTGTTGCTTCAAAAAATCTACTAAAACCACACATTTTACATCAGCTACATCATGGAATAACCGACCATTAACAATTGGGTTACCAGCATAAACCAGCACGGAAAACACAATATTGGAAATGTATATATTTCTAACAATGTAATTATGACTGTCGCAATCTACCGGTTCGATGATGAGGTTGTTTCGTTGAGCGAATTTCGTAGGCGCTGTAAATACTCCAAGACCTATCACGTGGGCCCATCTAGAAATATTGTCTCGGCAATTTGTTGGTTTTCCACGTTAAATATAACAACAATCACTATTATTGATCAAACGACTGTTGTTTCACCCAGGTTAGCACCTAAAAAAAGAAGCAAAAGAAGAGAAGGAGAACTGAGCTAAATAAATCTCAATAACATATATACGACTTCTCATTGATACAGAATACGACCCCTCATCAAATGACGAATCTGAGGAATCACAAACAATAAACTAAATGCTAGCTTACAGACAATGGCAATATCACATTTACATTGGCACAGCACAGAAGGCAACTTGAACTACAGAATTAATATGGAGGAATTTCTGCTATACTGAGGGGTAGCAATGCAACCAGAAATGTGTTTGGTATAACCAAAATTTCTAGAGAAAAAAACACGCAAACGGATTCTCCCTTTTCTTAATGGGCAAGTTAGTAAGTAGTAAAATGTTAGCAATATGTAATAAGCCTAGGGTTGCCCTCGATTACTGGATTCTTCCTTTTCTTGATGAGCAAGTTAGTAAATAGTAAAATGTTAGAAATATGTAATAAGGCCAGGGTTGCCCTCCATTAGTGGATGCTCCCTTTTCTTGATAGGAAAGTCAATCAAGAGTAAAATTTATGAATAATAGAGAGCAGTGGAGTTAATTTAATTTGTATATACTTTAGAAAATTGAAAGACAATAGAAGAAATATTTAGATTGTACGTAATTATGAAGTTATTTATTTTTATTACTGAATACTAGTTCCAAACGTCGTTCACTAGAAGTAGCAAAAATATGAATAACTCTTCCTCCATCGAGTACAATTTCATGGTGTATAGACATCAGGGTCAAAGAATTAAAACATTGCTCCAACATTAGACTCCTATTATATGTTTCAAGTCTGCAAATAACAAAAATAGAACGTTCACACTCGCATGCTGTTATGGGTATAGTTCCCAAAATTAAAAAACCTCTTATATTAGGAAAACCCCTCATATCGATTGATTTTAGAGTACCAACAATAGTCGATGTAATATTTGTCCGGTTTTTCAAAAATGTTTCCCACAAATCTAACTCAACTCGGATTGATGTGGGATGAGGCATATCTGATGCATAAAAAGTTAAAAATTCTGAAAAGCCAGGTTTTCTGTCGTTTTTTTTTTTCTGTTTTGTTAGTAAAGTTTTTGGGATGGCAGATAAGCCTTTATAAACAATCAATTAATCAATTAATTAATTCTAGACGCAACACCTTTATACTCTCCTGCCATAGCTGCAGCACCATCGTATCCTTGGCCCCGGCAATTATGTGTATCAAGTCTATCTAAGCACAAAATTTTTTGTGCTTAGAGTTAAACCAGTGGTTCCAGTCTTACACTCAACAAATCTTAAAAAATCCTCACATACCTCATTGCCACCATCAACATATCTTAAAACAAGAGATATTTGTTCGACATTTGAACAATCTGCTGCCTCATCACACATTATAGAAAAATAATTAGACTTTTTAATCTTTCGAATAAAAACCTCCTCTATAGCTTTTCCACACGATTCATTCAACCGGTTTTGAAATGTATGTGGCATTTTTAGGAGCAGTTAACGAATGTTTCTCAAGAATTTGATCACCGGCATCTACACGAAAATTTAATAGTTCTATAAAGTTTCCTACACCAAATTTTTTGGTAGATGTATCTCCAATGTCAGGATAATATTGACTGTCATCGCGATGACCTCAAAAAGCAATATCATTACAACCAAGAAAAATCACAGTTTTAACTATAGGGATTAATTTCTTTCGATTTTCAGTAATAAGGTGTTTTCTACTTTTATCTAAATCAATTTTAATAAGCGTAGCTTTAGATTTACACCGGACAAATAACATATTCAGACAATGTATAGATTTTTGATGTAAGCCAAAACATTTCTTTAAAAACTCTAGTTGCATTACTCCAATTCTTAAGTGGTTTGCGAAACAAATTTAAAATTGTAGAGTTATTTGCTTTATTCATACCAAATAGTGTACATGGAAGACAATATGCTCCATCTTAAATGCAAGAATAACTTAACCAGGAATGTTATTTAAGCCATTTACACAGGAAAATCGAAAGATGAATTAGGAAGCCATACTTTATTTACCAACTTTAATAAAAGAACGTCATCTTTACCAGCAATTAAATTACAACCTTTTTTCTCGATAAGTAGAAACATTAAAAGAAGAATCCGAATCAGAATTGAAAGCAGAATTATCCAGATTTAAAATTGAAGAGTAAGAATCTAGAATAGGACCAAGGTTATCTGTGCTAGCTACATGAGTAGTATTAAGGTTGTTATCATTGGTATTACTACCAAGATTTAAACAAAATCCCTTTTAAAACCAATAC
>JAUZNK010048213.1:0-16261 GCA_035046665.1 Euphysa ruthae
ATTTTTATCAATAGATTGATGATTCTAGTGCTTTTGATGCCGATGATGTTGACTTTACTGATGGTTCTCAAACATCTGCAGAGGTGAGCATATTCTACCTGAGTGGAGAGATATCTACCATATATATCACCTGGGATAAGTTTCTCTTTAAAAAAGAGTCTGCCAATGACTTTGTAAAATTCTTCTGGAAATTTTGAATTTTAAAGGTCTTTCTAATACAAATACCATTAAAATTTTGTTTTGAACCTAGGTTAAATTTAGTACTTAAAATAAAAAATATAATATAAAAATAAATATAAGTACACACCAAGTGTATATATTAAAAGCATTCAGGTTTTTTTAACATTTAGGAAGTTTTACAAGTAACAAAGTTGAGTATTTTTTTTATTTATTTTGATTATTGAATATAGATTGATTATTTATGCCTAATTAATATTATTTCTTATCTATTGCCTTATGCAGCAATGACGGATTTTTTTTTCAAGTGCATAATTTAGTGGTTTCACAAAAACTGAATTTTTTTTTTGTGTTATCAGCCATATTTTATACTTTTATGTCAATCGTTTAACTTTTCTTTAAGCGTCAGTCTTGAGGGCCTATGTAGGTATGGAGACTTGTGTCATAAAACTCTTTTCTAAAAGGCTAATTTAATAGCAAAGCTAACCAGAAATTTTTCCCAATCATTAAAATTCATCAGCAATTTCTTATAAAAATACTTAATGTATCTAAATGTGTTATGTAGCAGAATTTTGACTGAAATGCCATGTTGAAACCAAAATATGGTTTTTCTTTAACCATAGACCTAAAAAAACATTTTGCAAGATAGTAGAATCTCAATGAGAGATCATTATTAATTTAAGTTTAAAAATGATATCACAAATACAAAAAATAGCAAGATTGCAGAAGATGAATTAGAAAATCAATAGGCGCATATTTCAATCAAATTTTCAAAGCAACCATTCCATATTTTTTTTTTTTAACGATTAGTTTCAAAAAAGACTTTGTAATGTACTCTTAATCAAAATGATTTTGCAAAAAAATAGACTTACAAAAGCCTTTTGACACAATATACCTTATTGCCTAAAAAGTGGGTAAAAAGCGATTTTAAATTTAAAAAAATAATTAAATAATGTTTATTAATGGTGAATTAAAATGTACAAACTAATGGCTTTACCTTTTAAAGCTTTGATTTGAAGTTTGATAGAATATTTTTTTGTATGGTTTAGGTTGTTCATATGATGATTATCATCATTATCATCTGAATAAAATCTAATTCGAAATAAAAAGTAAACCAATCGTTTTTTTGTTTTTTTTATTTGTTTCAAATTTTTTATAGCAAAAATTTATTTACTTTAAAAATCATTCTTTTGGTCAAAATTCTAACTGCATCTAACCTATTTGGCTGTTTATTTATGGTCAATTATTTATCGTTGTTTTGTCGTTGCTCAAGTATTTATCTTTTTACGTCAGAAGGAGCACTAGTTAAACTACATTTTGTTTCAAGGTACATGCATACCGTGTGCTGTTTGTTTAAGATTTTTTGATACAAGACGTTAAAAAATTAACAAACATCTAAAAACATTAAATAAGCATAATGATGGTCATAACTTTTAACTGCCAAAAATTACTGAAAAATATAATTTTTTTCTGAAACCCGAAAAACTTCATGCTTTATAAAACTCATTCGCATTTAACCACTTATTTACAAATAGCGTAGAAAAGAAAGTTCTTAGAAATAAACTTAAATAAAGTAAGTAAATTGTTAAAAAGTACAAAGCACAAGAAGTTTACTTCAAAAACCAAACATTAGCCATTGCGATTTTAGTTGTAACCAATAAAAGTTATTGCCATCATTTTTGAAGACCATTGATACTATGTTTTCATATTCAATTTTGCACATATCAGTGCAGGTTAAGTTGTTGTCTAAACAACTACGAGATACATACTTACAACTCCCTTTTACAACTGCACAGCAGCAGGTCTAAGTATGGTTAAGGAGCCAGCTTACACAAAAACCAAACAACTTCATGTCTTTCCTCAGTAACTTTCCAACCAAATCCTTTGTACAGTACCGGAATTTTCATTACACTAAAGTTTTTAAACAGGTCAATGTACAAGTCATCTTCCAACAGAATATTTAATGCTTTAGACTTCCCTTTGCCACAAAAAGCACTATTTGGATTGCAACCTTTAAGACAAAAAGTTTGACAGTCTATAACCCATCGAAATTAACTTGAAATAAATATGGGTGATAAATATTTCATTGTAGCATTAATCAGTCGTGGTTTAATGAATAAAACAACTATAGACACAACATAACATAATTGTTTATTAAGCACTCTGTGGCAAACGTTGATGTCTGTTTGATTTAACTTAAAAAATAAATGCTTTAATTTATTTTAGCAACTCCAATACGACAAAGTATATCACCCATTGTTCATATAATACGACAAAGTATATCACCCATTGTTCGTATAATACGACAAAGTATATCACCCATTGTTTATATAATGCGACAAAGTATATCACCCATTGTTCATATAATACGACAAAGTATGTCACCCATTGTTCATATAATACGACAAAGTATATCACCCATTGTTCATATAATACGACAAAGTATATCACCCATTGTTCATATATCAAATTGAATGTACATTAACATCTAATGTATTTTTGAAGTTGCAGATTAATTTAGATTGGATTGGTTCACGGCTTTGAAATATTTAAGGGAACTTCTTCAAGATAGTACAAAGCGAAATTGGTGAGGTATATCGTTGATAAAATAGTAATTAAAAGACCAGTAAAGAAATTTAACCTGTAAATGAGTATTCACCTAGAATAACATATTTCTCTAGCTGGCTTTGACTTGCTGACGGTGCTCTATACTTAAGGTTTGTTTCTGTCTTACCAGCATCAATTATCCTGCTCTTGTTTTCAGTTCTAGTTCGTATGAATATTTCTGTGTGTATGTTATGCCTGAATGCCAAGCAGATGATAAGGACGTCTGTATCAGGTGTCACAATGACACATATATCAATAACATTTAGAGATGCATGATGATCATGAAATAGCCTCCTCTTTATTGCATGTTAGCTCTGATACCTCTGTGACCATTTCATCCATACATATTTTTACACATTGATTTGGACTTGTGACAAAGAGAACTTTCCCCTCTAAATGGTTTTTGAAGGATTTTTTTTGCCAATCATTGAACAGGAAGTTTATTATTGCTGTCTTGTTTGAAGATTTGCCAATAAACTTTCTCTGTTGCTTGACTTTATGACTGATATTTAGTCACGAAACGATCTTGCTGTGATAAAAAAAATCAGCATATTCTGAGACTTTGAGTTACATTTTTCAAAAAAATTGGATGCTTTCCCAGGTAATCTGTCTATTTCAATTATCGCCATGTGGCCAACAACTCTTTATCCGCTTTAATGACCACTTCTTTGTTTTTGGTTTTGATAGTATGACTTACAACAAGATCTGAAAACTTTTTCAGTTTGAGTTTCTTGGGTTTTCACAGTTAAACTATAATACATTTAATGTCTGGTTTGTGTTACAAATACAGCAGAGAGGTTTGTCTAAGTAAAACACTGTTTAAATGTTAAAAAAGAGCTTACTGCAATTTTCAATGCTGCAGAAATCATTGCTACATTTGTATAACAATAGAAATTGACACTGTTGCATGATGGTTAATTATTGGCAAAGTAGAGAACAAGTATAATTAAAGCAATTGTAACAGCCATGATTTTATAACAACACTTTTATACAATCATGCCTTTTAACAGCATTTTGAAATAGGAAATAGTTTTTCTCACTTTATCAATATCCCATTCCTGTGATCATCTCTCATTTCTGATGTTGATCGCTACCAGTAAAGGTTGTTTTATCGGATTCATTTCTTACGAAAGTGTTACGTGTGCTCAATTGTACACTATAGTGACTACCTAGTAGTCTCAGCATATCTCCCAAGAAAACCAATAAATAGTTAAACGTATCATATGCAAATGTTCAGACTGTAAATTCTTTGATTGTTTCAATAAATAATTGCCAGTGTAAAGACCTTGTTGAATAAAGCAGAATTAAAATTTTTTTAATCACATCTATGTAAGAATTCCAAAATTGTGCTAACAGGTTGTCCATTTTATGACTCAAAAGGAATTCTTTATATAAATTTGTAAACAGCATGATTTCCCTGGGTTTGACAAAGTTTTCTTCATTCAAAGTCATCCCCAATTGTTTTTGATGTTTTTCTCTGCACCATTCATTAAACATAGCTAAAAGCAATCTATGGATCTATCTAAAGCATACGAATATCTGCCACACGACTTAATTATTGCAAAATTAAAGGCATATGGTTTTGGTCCTAAAAGTTTACGATTAATTCATTTATACTTGTCTAAACGTGAACAACGAGCTAAGATTTTTTCTACACTAAGTGAATATATAGAAGTAGTGTTTGGTGTTCCTCAGGGCTCTATTTTAGAGGAGAAATCTAGTTTTGAAGTCCTTATTGAAATTCTAGATCCGTCTTGAGCTCTTCTTCTGGATATGATGTTGGTGAAGGTCCTAATGAGATATGATTTTCCTTTGATATTCTTTTAATAAAATTTTTCAATGTGTTTGTCCCCTCTTCTTTGTAATTGTTTTTTTTTGTCAGTCTCACTGAAATCATGTCCCACTGCTTTCATTTGTGTCACCATGATGTAGGTGAGCTCGAAGAATTCAAACATTCTCGGCTTGTATAAAATTCTATAACAATAATCAAAAACTTGGCTAGATGCATCTGGTGTTAGTAGATATTTGGCAATTTCTATTGTCTCTGAAATTCTTTCAATGGCTGAAATGATCTGACTTTGGCTGCATTCAGTAAGGTTTACCCATGATTTGTCTTTCAAAATGGTATCTTCGTCACTACAATGAATTATTCAGTTTGCATTTGACTCCATGACTAAAATTAAATATCGATCAAGATAGATAACAGGAACAATGCATATTTTCATTAGTTTGCCGTGAAAACATCCCACACTTGTTATCTGCAGCCTGATTTCTGGTGATCATGGTGGTACAGTCCTCACCGACATGTGACTGGGACTATTGACAAAAAAATATGTTCTTAAATGAGCTGTAAGACCAAAATAACACACCAAGGTTGGTGACACACCTTCATGTTTGACACTAAAAACATAAGAAAAAACAGATATGACTCAACCAGGCAGTAAAAAGTAAATTTCAGATAAGAGTTGAAAGAGTCATAGACTTCATACAAGATTGAAGCAATGTGGGGACGAGCAAACAAATAATTTTGTGCATTTGGCATCTCTAATAACTAACTAGAACGCAGCGATTCTCCTAATTGGAATTTTTGCAATTTGCCATCACTTTTGCAGAAATGATTTTTCTCTTAAGCTTTCCTTAAATACAAAGGTTTTAAGGCAATACTTATACTTAGGTTTATGTCCAATTCACCATTATTAATCTATATTTTTTATCAAGCGTTTTTCATGCATCGTTAACGCTTCAATTAAGTTTTACTACAGACTTTATCAATTAGTTTGCTTGTTGTGTGGCAAGCATATATTTTATTGGTTTTTGAGATTCTTGTCTGCAAGTTCTGTAAAATCCCATTTATAAAATGCACACAGGTATCAATAAAGCCGGAATAAATACCAAATAATAAAAGCAAACCTTTGATAAGTATAATTTATTGAAAGTAATGCTGTGATATAGACATAAACATAAACATATCTAAACAGCGATTTTTGAAATTATTTTCAGTGCCTATTCTTTTTGGGCGTTTTTGAAGAGCCCTGGCATGGTACACCCTTGCTGTCAGAGATATTTTGAATTCCCATTAGATAAGCTTTCCAACGATATAATAATATTTTTGTTCCCTCAAAATGTTACCATATGCCCATTTTTGGCCACTTATCTCAAGGCCTACTTACAAGGATTTTGTAATAACTGGGTTGTTTATAGCAGTCATCAGAGAAATGAGTTTGACATGTAAAATTTGAATTTGTTCTGGAAAATCATGAAGTTTGCAGTTATATTCTGTAAAATAAAAATATAACAGAGATTTGCTAACAATGTTATTATAATAGGAGAGAGATTAGAGAAGTTTTGGCATTAAAGGAATTTCTATTCACGAATTTGAACTGTGGGATGTGTGGCGAATGCGATTTTGCCATATTTGTGATATTTGACATTGTGACATTCTCATCAATTGGCTTGATTATACAATGAACCACCTGGTCTGTTTGATTTCATGCTCTAGTCACTAAATGTAGATAACAAGCAAAACATGGTGGGGGTTTTGTTTTGTGGTGTTTAATTTTTAGGTCGTTTTGCATATGTTCCTCCCTAATTGCTGTCATAAAACCAAAAAGATTATTATAGATATATTACCAAATGCATAAATCATTTATTCATAGCGTTCATTTATCTGTTTTGATCAGTAGAACATTTTAAATATATTAATAATTTATACTTTTGTTATATTAAGCACACAATGCAGGAGATCGAACGTCTCCAAAGGAAGATAGAAAAAACGCGTGAAGAGCTAATGCAGTTACAAGTTACTAAAGATGGTGAATATTTTAGTTTAAAATTTTTGTGGGAGGATGGATAAAATAATCCAAAGTTTATTCTAAGATTTTCTGATAGGGCTCCAAGTTTGAAATGTATTCTTTTGAAATGCTTGCTCGTTTTTATGTTTTTATGCTCGTGTGCAATCTAGGCTATAGTTTCATTCTTTATCTGAAATAATGTTATCAACTAGTATAATTTTTTTTCTTCTTAAGTCAGAAAATAAAGTGTTGCCTAGAGGAAGTGCTTAGAAGATTTAAGAAATAGTTAAAAACACAGATAAATACAATAATTCGTTTTGTATTATAAAAATTTTTTTAAAAATATTTCAGCTTGCATACACTGATGGCGTGTTTTATTTCCTAGTGTATTAAACAATTTCAAAGTTCTTCTATAATCAGCGTGACAGGAACTTTAAACAAAATTTTATTAGGGTTTTACTCTGGTTTAATTAATTAGTTTTAATGGAAGCATACCTATGTTGTTTTTTTGTACAGTTTTTTAACAGCTACTAGAGAATTCTTAAGTATGAGCCCTTACCATTTATTTTTTCTATTCTTTGTTTTCTAGAATTAAATAAACAATAAGTGGGCATGCAAGATTTATATCTGGGTGTTCCCCTAGATTCAGTAAGGAATGTTCTATTCTTCTATTGAGGCACTTCTTTAATTAAAACAATTAAAACAGCAACATTTTTCTAATTTGGTTCTTCTCCAGAACACAGTTAAGCATATGGAATAACTTAGACTTGTGTTTTATTCACTTTTAGAAAATGTTAAAGAATACCTTGCTACCTGTGATAATCCAATTCTTACTGAAATTAGCTCTACACAAAAGTAGGTATTCTCTTTAAGTAGCATAAATTTGCATTGATGGACTCAGGTTAAAATTTCATAAAATTTCTTTAGGGTCCTGGCTAAGAATTTCAAATTTCATTCTTAAAGTAGTTTCTTAAAATATTTTAGGAACCTCTGAAAGAATAATTTTTCTATTTTGATTTACCATATATATTTTTTTTTAAACCTATGTAGCAAAAGATTTTCTACTCTCCAGATTTGGGTTTGATGTTAGTTATGAAAAGATAAGTTAGAGTGTGATACAACGTTACAGTACATCAGCAAACAAAATTTGAGGATAACAAAAACTTGAAGCTGGATTGGCCAAAGCAGGAATTTTAGTAAACGTGCAGTGTGAATCATGTTTATTTGTTACAATTAATTAGAAATAAATATTTTGCAATGTTTCCAAGATTTCTGAAATGCAGTTTATGTTTATGTTTGTTGATTATGTTAGTAATATTTCATCTCTGAAGGTTGTTATATATTTTGGATGGATGGAAAAAAAAAAAAAATAAATATCAACAAGATTTTGCAGATAATACTAACATAAAATCTAGATTAGATTGCTGATGATAATGTTTAAATAGTTGATGGAGAAAATACTCATCATTATTTTGGATCAACTATTCAACAAAATTTTCTTAAGCTCACAAAAAAAAAAGAATCTCTTTTGTGCGCCTAAAACAAGGAAAAAAAGTGAATATAATGTGATTAAGTCACCACACTTGGAACAGAAAACCCTGCTTTAGCTGTAATTCTAGAGCCAGTTTTACAAGATTGTTGTATTTATTTAGATTTATGGTAAGCCCAAATGAAAAGTTTAAAGGTGAGGATAAGAAAAACGCTGCTTAAGATTTAAAGGTTCTCTATAGGTTTTCACAATGGGCTCCTCTATGTCTTTGTATATAGAGGTTTTTGAGTGTTCATATTTATGTGTTCATAAGCCCACTTAGCTCTACATTTTGGGTGTTTTAGAACGAGATGGATTCATACTTACTTTAGGGTACTTGCAGGGTACAAATTAATGTTTTTATGATGGTTCCTACATTCTGTGGGTGTACAAAGACATTTAAAGATTTTTTCTAAGAACGTCTGGGGGTTTAAGGGTGTAACCCCAAAGATGTGCAGGGTAATGCTGCTGCAGTGTTAGTGTTAGCTTTTTTGTTAAACCTTCTTCAACTCTAAAATAGACTAGTGTTAAGTTGCTTTAATGTATAAACCCTATAATTTAACTTAATGAACTGTTTATGAGAATTGTCTTCATGATGTCACAGAGCCAGAATTTTGAAAAAAATTGATTTTATGGGTAAATGAGTCAATAGTAAGCAATAATCTGTATTTTCGTTTTTCTAAATTTTCTCATTAACTTTATTTTTTTGCACGAAGTTAGTTGTAAAGGAGAAGAAATAAATAACTTTAAAATTTTGTTCTCACTACAATCTGGGTGAGAGGCGCAAATCTTCATTTCCACATTTTTCTTGAGATCTGCTCATTCGTTTTATTATTTTTTTTTTTTACTTTGTTGCGTGGATCGCAGGTGTATAAAAGACAAATGATGTGACAACGAATTTTGAAAAAAATCATTTATCTTTAAATCAGGATTTAAGGCTAAAAATGATGCAAAATTTACTGAAAATCTGTATTTTTTGATTTTTCTCTCAATCTTCTCATAACTCTTTTTTCAATCTCTTTGCATGAATTTAAATGCCATGGATTGTTTTAGTCAATAAAATGATATGGCGATGATAGATTTTTGAAAATTTGTTTGTTAGCTCGATTTTGGGTTGAACAGGGCAATAAATTATTAATTTGTATTTTTTTCTTTTCTTTTTTAAATTGCATGGGTACATACTTGCATTTATTTATTTTTTTTATTTTACCACTTTTAATTTTTGGATTTGTAAAGGTAATGCTCAAAAGAAGAATATGCATTGCTGAAAAGTTCAAATTCATATATTTCCATTGAGGTATGTCTCTGGCTGTTTATTCTAGGTTGGCTAATGTTTCTGCTGGACTATTTTCAAGTTTTTATAACCTTTGATTTTATTGTATATTGATCCTTTTTTTGGGACAGTGCACCATAGAAGACTAAATGGCTGGTATTATGTTTGGACTGTAAAAAATCGAAAGGGCTAAACCTCTGTACTTGGAGAGTTGTTGGCACACAAAAGCTTTTATTTCGTTTTATAGGATGAGAACCAGCTTTGAGAGAAGTAACCAGAAGACAAATATTAGTATACAAATATTACAAAGAAAACTCGAAAAATACCAAAACCAACTCAAGGTAACTTAAATTTAGAAATGCAGTTATATTTTCAGATTACCACTAGTTTACATTACTAACAGTGCTCATAGCCTCTTGGTTTATCAGTTTACATTAATTACAACACTGATAGGCTCCTGTGTTATCAGTTTGCATTATTCATGTACAACTCATACAGAACTTGGAGTACCTGGAAAATGAGAGTGTTTTCAAAAATTTTCTTATAATAAAGCTCGAGAATACACCTAAAATTTTCTCCCAGAGAAATTTATATGTTTCTAGGGTGACTTGAAAAAATAAATGAGAACTTCAATTTTTTAAAGTTATAAATTTTATATAGTTCATAGATGGCGGACATCTTAAATTAAATATTTTCTTGATTACCAATAAATTATATTTCTTTCATTTTGTTGAAAATAGAGATTTTGCACATTTGAAAAAAATGGTAGCACTAATAACAAGAATGTTACATTTTCATTTTCTTTGTAAAAACATGCTTTTCTGTTAGATTTTATTTTCGTGGAAATCAGAAAATAAAAAAAAGTAATATAAGCCAGTTTAATTTCTCGTTATGATAGACTCTGAGATTTTTTTGTGGAAATCACTCATATAATAATAATACTTCGATTATTTATACAGGAAAGCCACTTCAATGAATTACACTGTTATTAATGTGGGTTCTGGGCAGTGGCTCAATTTAAATTTCCCATTTGTGCTGTGGTAGCAATTAGTAATATATATATATTTTTTTTTTTTGTAATGAAACAATTTTTCTTGCAGTTAAAATTTATTTTGCTCTCAAGCGGATTTGAACCCACAACATTTTCCGTTACAATTCACTTCAATATTATATGTGTTACCGCATAATAATAATATAATCAATTTTGTTCACGAATCGATAAAATTACAATTTCATGCATAAATGATTATGCATATATCTTAAGTATAAAAATAGTTTAATCCGTAAATTTTCACAATGCTTAAAAGTTATATTTGAACAAAGCTATTTGAGAAGCTCATTCTGACAAAATAAAAAAAAAGAAAAAAAGATGAAGTGACACAGTAATGAAAAATGCCATATCCAGAGTTTTTTTGAAGACTTCAAGTGGCGGGAAAATATACGAACTAAAACACAATGATGTTTGATGGTGTGATATGTGATTTAGTAACACCCAGAGTTTTGCACCAAAATATTTACACGTTGAACAACTGCACTGTATCGTATGAAGTGTACCAATAAAAAATCACTGGAAGCTATAAATAAGGTGAAAATTCACAAAAAAATATTGTTTTTTTTATCTCTCACTACTCTTGTTTTTTGGGGAAATTTTTGGGCTCCGATAGCATTTGAATGCTATCAAAAGACACCTGCATACGCCCCCTGATGTATTTAGAAAAGTTCATATTTTTAAATAATTTTCTTTGCAATATAGATAACTTATTTATCAGATCAATATTTGAGAATTGCCAATATAAACAGCCATTGGTTAGTTGGTTAGATAGCCCTCTTTTCTATTCATATAAATAGAAAAGAGGGTTGTACACAGATAGACAAATCTCAGTGTTTGCAAAATGGCATAGTTTCGATATTATGCCAGTACGTTTAGCTAATTTATGGATTAAGTTTTCAATATGAATGCTCAAACAAAGATGTTCATTAATAAATATTCCAACTTACTTTACAAATTTACTAGTGAAAGTTTGACTCTTATCTTAAGTTTATAAAGAAGTTGACAGGTAATTTAACGTTAGGTGATCTAAAAGATAATAATTCAGGTATGAATTCATTTATAGAAAGTTGATTCGCCCTTAACTATTCAATTAGTAATTTCATTTCAGAGTTTTTACACACGCGTGTTTTATCAAAACTATCACCACAATAAATAATGTTAGTGTCATTAGCAAAAGAAACTGTAAAAAAAATCGTTAACTATGATGAGAAAAAATAAAGGGCCAAGTGTCGAACCTTGAGGAAACCCATACAGAAGCTTTTTTTGCATTTTAATGCTGATTTCTTATTGGAACAATTTGTTTTTTATCAAAAGACCTTATTAAATCATTGAATTTTACTCGAGTCTCATAAAAATTTAGTTTCGAAAGAAGTATTTCATGGTCAACTATTTTTTGTAAATCTTTGATATGACCACATGCTATTAAACCTTTGTTAAGACTTCTTGGTTGACCAATTTACATTATTATCTCACTGATAGCCTCCTGAGGAACCAATTTACATTGTTCACAGCATTGTTAGCTTCCTAGTTTGTTGATAGCTATCAGGTAACCAGCTAACAATACTCATAACACTAATTGGTTAGAGGTGCAATTTTAGGTTAAGCTCCTGAAGTAACAGTTTAAATTATTCATGACTGATAGGTTCTTCTAGTGTTTGTTTACTCTTGCTATATTAGTTTGCTCCTGGAGTGCTATTTTGTTTAAAGAACTTAATTTAACTTCATGATGTTGCTGGATAGTTTTTGCTTGTATTTTACTGACAATGGCATAACTTAAATAGAATAAACTTATGAATATCATGTGTAAATTATAATTCGTAGAATAATATGTTGGCTTAATTACGCAGATCTCAATGTTAATTAAATCTTATATCAAATTGTTATTAACCCTCAAGATTCCAGTTTTATTTGGTCTAGCAACGGTTTTGTTTTGGTGCTAAGTCATTTTGAAGGGTTTTCTATTTAGACATTGTGAACATTATAAAATTCAACCAGTTGCTAGGAAATTTTTGTTTATCAGAAAGCCAAGAGGATTAACATGAGCCCAAGATGAAAGGTTTAGGCCATTTAATTTTTTTGGTTTTATACAGGTAAAAAAATTTCCAAAAAAAAAAAAAATAATGGCTATTGATTGGTTTATTAGTTTATTATTATTAGCTATTGCTTAAAACTTCAAATCTAATTTTTCATCAAAAAAAGAGAATTTTGTAGAGGTTTTGAGTAACAACCACTCCTGCTGTTTTTGCCGCAGAGAATAAGAAAACTAGAACTGGCCATGATTGCTCAAGGAGGTTGGAAGAATGAGACTCATTCCTATTAAAAGAGCTTACTAAAACTCTTGGTTTTCAGTTTGATATGCCAGAATCTCAATATGAACATTCTTT
Organism: Euphysa ruthae; assembly: GCA_035046665.1. NCBI lineage: Eukaryota > Metazoa > Cnidaria > Hydrozoa > Anthoathecata > Corymorphidae > Euphysa > Euphysa ruthae. Next base: position 12,812 of record JAUZNK010048213.1, read on the forward strand.
TTTATTTATTTTTTTTTATTTCTGTTTTTCAGAAAAAAATTTTTTTTAACCTAAATCCATTAAATTGAACTATTGACTGAAATAATTATCGTTTACTTGTTATGATGAAATTGGCTCGCTATTTTGAAATAACTGGTTACCTGCGTGATTCCTGGTATTTTTATTTTTCAATTTCAAAGTAAGGTTTAGTGGAGGGCACGCCATTTTATATATGCTGGTTTATAGCCATAACTGTAATAGTCTTAAACATGGCTGGTCTGTGAGAATAAGAATCAGAACAGCATTTGAAATGTTTTCATTTGTTAACTCAGTCATATTATAGTGAGAAAGAAATTACTGTGTCATGGGTAAATGATTTATTACGGCAATGTTTCGGAAGACAACTTTCTCCTGTCTTCTCAACATTGGAACAACATGTTTGGCATTTTAAGATTTAAGTTTCATAAAAAGATTTTGATTTTTTCAGGCATATAGTTATGTTAATTTCAATTTCTTATTACCATGGCGATATAAGATTTTCTCAAGAGAGATTCTTTTTTTTTTTTTGAATTTAGGCCTAACACTAAAATACTAAATTAGCTATTGCTTTACTCTGAAAGATATGGCAAATAATTGTAATCTTTTTAGTGATTGTTAATTCAGCTAAAGGTTCAATATTCTGAATAACAAAAAATTGTTTATTTCTTTCAAACTTACCACAACTCATTTTATTTAGGAACTAGAGCAAAGGGGTGTTCAAGGGCCAAGGAGAATTATAAGGTATTAATTATAGTTTATAAATACAAAAAGATGAGCAGTACTTAGGGTGAATTTATATTTAATAGATTTTTATGTTCAGAAAAGACATGTCAATTTTTTATTACAATATCAGATTGAAATATACAAAAACAAAATTTAAATAGAACACAGCTGTATTTAATAAAAATATAATTTTCAACAAATAAATGGATTGCATACAAAATATATGCAATGATATTAAATTTATTTATGAATAATACATTAAGGTATAAAAAAATGTATATAATTGTACTTCATTTTTATATATAATAAACAAATAACTGTTTTATCAATAATAAAAGTGTTGATATCATTTTACTTCATTTTTTAGACCAAAACAAAAACATTGAGAAAAATTTGCACCATATTTCCTTACTATAGGAAGTATTGGGTAAGGTTCGAATATTTCGAACACGTTCAAGTTTTATTCTATTCGCTGTGTATGTATTGCTTACATAATATAATTATAAAAACCTTGGATTAGATTGAAATTCTATAGCGTATCAATTCAATCGTTTTGTGGTTTTTTCCTGTCTAAAGTAACTAGCTAACAATACATTGGTTACAAAGGCTATTTATATACCATATATTTTCAAAAATTGACTTATGAAAAAATCGAGTAACTTTAGGAGCATTTATTAAATAAGTTTTAAAACTTTAGTTTGGATTTATTAATAAAAGCCTCTCAGGCTTTTACTTTAGGTACTTGTATTTGTAAAAATGTTTTGATTTAGATCAAGGGGACCGAAATAGGACATGTACTAAAGCATGATGGATCTTTTTCAAAGATGTCAATTTTTGAAAAATTATGTTTTGGTTCTATTAAAATTTTGCACGATTCTGTAAACTAATTCTGGCATGTAGGTTGTTTTTAAAATTTTAAATGTGACATACAGGCTTATTTCCAAAAATTCAATTTAATCTTGTAAAGAAATATTCCAAGAAATATTCCAGAAATTTCCATGATGATGTTAGGAAATATTACGTCTGATAGTTATAGCATGTTTGTCATTTTAAAAATCTCAGCACACCCGAGGCAAGGTGCAAAACAGGAAAAGCTATAATTGGTAAAGAACCTTTGATATTTCTGGCTCTTATATCAACGCTAACTCATTCAATAGGAACGCAAATATATTCGCATGCTATTTCATCAAATCAATGGGTCTTTAAATTAGCTATCAAATTTTATAAACTTAATTTTATCAGTTCGACATTATAATTAATCTATCAATATTTAATATTATTATAACTCCAGTACCAACTTTTTTCTCAAGCTGTCCACAGGGTTATTGATATTATTTGCTGAAAAAAACTTAGTTTTACTAGAATTAATACATTGTTAGGAGAAACATTTTAAGAGGGAGATACATAGCTTGAATATAATTTTATATATCCTTCGTATTGGGGTAAAAAAAAGTGTATGTAAGGAAAATATTAATCTGAACTCTTGTTGAAAGATTTTGTACATAGCCATCTATATGCCCAGCTACTTGCTTAATCTTACTCTATGGTTTGACATCCGTGGTTTTCCAGGTTTTGTGGTTGAACCATACCATCTTTGATTTTTCTGATTCTTTTTCACCATGAGAATTGCAAATGCAATTTATATTTTATATATTTATGTTGTATAATTTCAATTCCCGCAAAGACTTGATATTCACAAAAAATTACTCGAAATCTGAGTTATGGTTCTCAACTTTAAGTAGTAGGTAAAAGTAACACAATGAAGTAACACAGTAAAAGTAACACAGTAATGGTTTTGATGATGACTAATTTGTCCATAAAAACAATTAAATTTTTGTGGAAAACCGATCATTAATTTTTTTTCAAATAAAGTTAGAGATTGATAAAGTGTATCTTGTGATTTATATTGTCCCCTGTTGAAAAATCCATATTTTAGATAGAGGCATCCTAAGAGCTTCTTTACAGTTAAGGCATCATTGTTATATTCATCATTGTTGAAATATTTTGTTCAGGGGTCTTCTTACAAAAAAGGTTACAAAAATATTTTTTTTCAGGAGCTACTTAAGGTCAACCTAAGCCAAAACGAGTCAAATTTAAAGTTCTGTAGTCATTGTTTACTTCATCAGCTGTATCTTATAAAATGGATTTGAAAATCACTGTCAAGAAATTTATTTAGTGAATGAAAATATCTGCAGTCTTAAGTTTTTATAATATACTTTAAATAGATGAAACCACTTCAAAAATTTCTTTTTCTTTTTTTTTTTTTTTTTTTTAACAGATCTATGAATGAAATATAATTCTTAACTTTTGCTATTAGAACTTGTCTATTACTCAAAATCAGATTATAAGGTTCGATATCTTTTGAAATAGCAAATTGTATTATAGTTTTACTTACAATCAACTCATATAAAGATGAAAAACTTCATTTTTATATCTCCTTCATTTTCGTGAATATTAGAAGAGCTGATGAGTAGCTGCTGATGCGAACAGTTTAAGAAGATATGTAAAAAAGTCAAAAAACCTGTCATTTATAGTTGGATTACATCAAATTAACTCTTTGCGCCCCACAGGCAAAATTCTAATGCAGACGTTTTATCCCAGCTATTTTTGAGCAAAAAAAACTTCATGACTTATTTTCTATTCAATTGTATAAGTTCAAGGAGGACATGTCTATTAGCTTATACCTTTGCCTCTTATATATTATATATA
>JAUZNK010048224.1:0-16261 GCA_035046665.1 Euphysa ruthae
TATAACTCATGACATGCGTTTTATATCTTTTTAATTATTAATGCCTGAGTTGACAAACACAAATATTTTTGAAATTTTTGTGAGTCTCTACATTTGTAAAAACAAGCGATAGACGAAGTGGCCAAGAAGATTTGTATATCTTTAACTCAACTCCTGGCAACTTGCTGTATCATGCAAGACAACTTGAGCTAACATCCATTAATACATATATTTATTGATATCTAGTCTGCAGAGGTACCGTTCCATCAGGAATGGTGTTTAACTAAACATTCACATTAGGAATTTTATCCTTCCACATAAAGGGGTGGCGTTATCTTACCCCTGCAAGGTTACTCTTATAAGTATATAAGATTTAGGTAATTTTAACAAATTTCCATGTGTAAGCTTTTGCTTGATTTTACGAACATAATTTATTTTAGAGAGTTTGATGAAAAAGATTTCCCCAGCGAAAGTATATTTTTCAGCGCCAATCCATTGAAGATTGTAGTATTTATCAGATTTATTGTCTGGCGCAGACAGTTTACTTTTTGACTAAAGATTACTCAATTTATATCACAAAGTGGCAATATCCAGCATGATAAAAGCTGCTGTGGTGGCTAATAGAAAATGAATAAATGAGCAACATTATCTATAAATTTATAAATGTCCCTAAACTCTATTTGTGCATCGCTTAGTCGTAGAACTTGGAATTAATTCAGCGGTAATTGAATATAATTGAGGTTGTACTGGAATAAGAAAAATATTTGATCATTTTGGTATCAACGATCTTAGTACGATCAATACTTCATTTTCTCGTGACAAGTTGCAAAATACAAAGACGACAAATAAACCAGCAGAGAGTGGGAAAAAAGCCGGAAAAATTAAATAGCAAAAATGGATAGCTAAGTAAACAGTAGAATGTTATGTTTCTGGTGGATTTTAAATATTATTTTCAGTTTTTGATTTTCAATTGAATTTTTCTGTGCTTCAATTTCTTTTTTTGATATTTTGGAGAATTAGAAATATCATATATTCCTACAGAAACATATTTTTTTACATTAAATTTGGTCAGTTAATTTCAAAGCAGTAACCACGAGCATAATGTAATTAACGTAGCTAGTGTAAAGTCTTAATATTTTTTATAAATTAAAACGTTACTTGCCTTGGCATTCAAGATTATTCGCCGCATTAAATAAAGGAAATACTAACATACCTTGCTCAGTGTAAATATATCTATATCGTTGACATAATCATCTTCAGAATTGTACCAGCTAACATCGTCATCCTCTTCTTCTTTCACAAAAAGAAATTTGTGTTCTAAATTACCAAAGCCTTTGCAGCACGAATGTGAACAAGAACCTATATAAATATTTATACTTTAAAAATGTTTCACAGGATAAAGCTTCAAATGGCTCAGCTTTACAAATTTGGGCGTGTTTTATCTTGGATTTTGTTTTTCATGTAAGCTGCAAAAAAAATAACCATTGTTTGTCAGACCAAAAAAAAACTCTAAATAAATTTTGTGGTTTTAAATTACAGCTGCAAGCAGCTCATTAAAACCATATGGACAAAAGACATAAAAATAATCGTATTTTAATCTTTTTTTTGGTTCGTAAAACAACCTATACGTTAACACATTTGATAATAAAAAATTATTATTTATTTATTTATTGAAATTGATAAGCATAACATTCATGTTAACTGTGTAGTATGAAAATGGACTTTTTGGGCGATAGATAGTATGGTAAAATGCAAAAGTACCTAGGTGCATAGATCGAAGGACAGAAGAAGCAATCAACAAGTTATCCAACATTGGAATCGCTACACTAACAAGATTATACATTGACATCTCCTTGCTATAATAAGAAGGTATTTGATTACTTGTACAACTTCACTTTGCTATATATATGATTTCAGATATTTAGTAAATAAATAAAAGACAACAACAACAACGACAACAAAAATAAGAGCAACACATGGTAATACATTAAATATTATTTATATTTTACGGTATGTTCATAATATGTGGTTTTGCTCTAAATGAAATGTAACTCGCAATACAGCATAAAAACAATATACATCTGACGGATTAGCAAATGAAGGAGAACAAAATACAGCATTATTATGAATTGAATAGGAACTAGAACAAAATAAATTGATAAAGAATTGTTAAAAATACTTTTCATTTATATTTCTAAACTTGATCATGCATAATGGTTTTTGATGAAAATTTCAAGATTTTAATAGTCATTGAAGAAATATTGGTTAGCAAGATTCATAGTTGTATTAGGGAATTACCCTTGGTCGATATTAAAAGCACAAACTAGAAAATTGTAATAGGAGGCATCCCTTGCCATGCAGACTCTTTAAATACTCCCTGATTATAACCGTGCCTGCTTCTTCGTGGTTATTAATTTCTTTGTTCAAAATTTTACTGTTGTAGAATTTCCCACCGTAGCAGATACTTTATGGAAAATCGAAATTTTTGTAGTGAGGTACGAGTTTGTTACCCAAGTACCAAGTCAATTTTCTTTTAGTTTCATTCGTAACTTAAGAATTTCGATAAGGCTATATTTGTTAATGTTGGTGTAATCCATCACTTTGTATTTTACAGAAAAATTTACTCCTTTTCTATTCCTTCGAGTGGACTTTTTGACTTTTGACTATTTTCATAAAAGTCAAACACAATCTTTACTTTAGAGTAACTTGATACTAATGCTTACGCTTTTCTAACGAAGATGTTTGCTAAGTCTAGACAGGTTTCTAGACCCATGTTGGTCTCGGTGTAAGTTTTTGTACAACAACCATTGCATTGATCACTGCTACTGTTTTATCAGGCGTTGTTCGTCCATCTAGCACTTCTGTTGTAACATCACGCACAGCCATTTCAAACACAGAGCTAAATACTTTCTCCACTGGTGTGACAAGTCACTTCACAATAATCATAACTTGTGGCCTGGATAAAGCTCTCCAGAGGCATTCATTAGACTTCTAGGAATAGTGAGCTAATAATCACTGATTTTCTATTACTACATTATTTTTCACAAGCATAGCACACTTGGCAAACAAAACACAGTGATCTTTCAACATTATATTTTAAATTTTTTTAATTTTTTATTTTGCAAAAATATTAAAATGGTTTTTTATACTGTTATTATTTTTTTCAAAAATGTCGTCATTCGTTTGATGCCAATGTTGACGGTATTTTCTTTAAAATTGAAGTATCAAAATTGGACGTCATATAGTTGACGTTAATTTTGACGTTGATTCCGTGGAATTTTTCCGAGGGATTTCCAGTTTTGAAATGCTCGTGGAATTTTTAATTAGAAACATGTTTAAAAACAAAATGAACTTTAAACCCCGAATTGGTCCGTTTTTCTTACATTATAACCCGCATTAATTACAGAAAGTCTAAAAAATACCTTTTTTAACAGAATTTATATTCAGTATGTGGACGAAGAAAAAGATTTCATACTAATGAAAATACATCATTTCCAAAAAAGTTGTTCTCATAAATTAAGATTTTAAAATTAAGACTTAGACTTTAAACCAGTATATAAATCAAGTAAATCAATAAATATTGTGTGCCATCCCTCGGAGATATTGATGTCGTTTTCGATTAGAGTAGTTGTGAACGAGATCAATGATTTTTCTATTTTTGTCAAATTAACTCATTGGTGAGTTCAATGAAACATTCTCCATAACTGAACAGCAAAAGTTGATGCTATATGTGGAACATTTTTGCGAAATATTCCTAAGTAGCAGTCTTAAAATTAACCAACCACACATCCTTGTCAACATCATAAATTTAAAGAATTCTATTTGAAAGCATTTTAAACGACTAAAAGATATTAGTTGGTATCCACCAACTGAAGTCGGGGAATCAAATGCCATTGTTGGAATCATTCGTAGATATAAAGAAAACTCTGGATCGTTTTGATATCTTTGCTGTAGACCAACAGCTTGTAATCTTTTGCGAATATTTAAGAATAAATGAAAAAAAACAAAAAAAACAACCATTAAAATCTTTATCGGGGAAGGTTGCTATCGCTGCATTAATGGCTGCCAGTTCAAAATATAATATAATGCTAGACGGAGCTCTGTTTTGATTTAATTGTTTGGACACTTCTGTAATAAGTCTTTCATATCATGCTTTGTTTTTATTTGGAAGCAAAGCAAAAATTTATGGAATAGCTCAACCATTATATCTAGCGCTAATGCAATAAAACTGGTAAAAGATTTTAGGAAAAACTTTAAAAGTTCCATCGCAAAACCGGTCGTCAGCATGTCTAAGCATTTCTATTGCATTTTCACTAGCAAAATCAAAATCCTATTCAAATCATCAACTCCACCTGTTAAACTGTAAGAATCTCTCTTCGTTTGTTGTTTTCTGTTGTTTTAATGGTAACTCTGGAATTCCCTCTTTATTAATTAGATACGGCTGTTGGTGATTTCTCTGATGTATAACTGTTATTTTTAAATTAATAGCAAACTTGTTATTGCTGATGGTGAGGCACGACAAAGTTAATTTCCTAATATATTTTGCGATGGTATTTTCGTATTTTTTATGTTACATTTTAACTTATGCAGAATGAGTGTGCTCGTTAACTTTCCCCATCAACTTGATCGTCAGGTTTGACTTTGATTATAGCTTTACAATGTCCTTTTCTTCGTAACTCACCTCCAAAAATTCGAATATCATTTGCTAGTTCTTTTTAAAGAATATAGACAAACCATTATGGATGATTTTTTGGATTATTTTCAAGTATTACTGCTGCCGCAAACAAATTAACTTTTCCTTTTTTGTTTTTTACAAAAGAAAATATCAAAATCTTGAACGCAAGCAGATGCTAGGTTGATGCTTATAGACACCTCTTTGAAGTATTAGCACTTCTGAACAAATTATCTTAATTGTTTTTCTAATGCCATAAGTTGAATTTTTTTTTTAATTGCAGCTGCGAGTTTGATGCTTTTAGACACCTTTTTTCTAATTACCCACACAGGTGATAAAAAATTCAGTTATTAAAAAGGATCATATTAAATTTGGGCCTAAAAAACTGCATGAATTATATGGGAAATCTTCTGATGATTTTATTTTTCTATTACTATTAGCTGGTTGTGTAAACATAATCCTGAACTTAGAGATGCAAATATTTAAAATACTCAAAAATTTCATAAATATTTTGCAGTAAATTTGAAAGAACATTATGGAAATCAGTGTGAAAGTAATTTATGTATGTATCCTTCAGCTCAATCTTGAGTCTTCACGTTAAGGAGAAAATTTTCAAGAAGTGGCATTCTGAATTTGGAGTGGGCTATTCAAATTTCGTCTGGCCAAGTTTAGAAAAATGTTTAGGAAAACGCCTAATTATTATTAGGAGATTGTGTGAAAGGCTTTTGAAAACTCTATCCAAAGTGGTATGTGCCACTTCACTGGAGGATACCACTCGAATCATACTTTCACTTAGATGCAGCGATGTTGAACTGGTAGCTGTTTTATAGTTGTTTTATAGTTGTTCAAGAATTTCTTTTTTTAACCACAGGTAAGGTGCTCTTGTCACGTGAATTTTTCAGAGAAGAGTGTCGTTATTTATGACCTAAAGAAGTAGTTCATCACTTAATATCTTAAATCTCAGCTAAACTTTAGGTAATAATAAATAGAAGCGAAGAGATATCTTTGGAAAACTATTCAACGTTAAAAGTTTTTTAAAGCCATTTGATATCATATCTCAGTTGATGTCTAGGCAAGTAATGCATCCTGAGGATTTTAATCGCTGATAAAAATACAAGAAGTATACCAGAATGCTTAACGACTTTATCAAAGAGAGTAAAATATTTTTAAAATATTGTGGTTGTAGCTTGTTTCTGGTCAAATTATTCGAGTATAATGGAATATTTGTGATCGTCTAGATAAGATGGATTTCCTTATGTTGACATCAAAATCAACAATGATAAGTAAAAGATTATTGGTAGCAAATTTAACGAAGTTCATTACTTCTTCAAACTACCCCATTCATTTACAATATGAAAGAAATCTGTTAAATTGGTTAAGAAAAAGAACCAATAAAAGATGTGCTTGTTTCAACATGGAACATTTAGCTAACTATAAATGTCCAAAGCCTTTTTCAAAATTTTCAGATACCTTTTGATATTTTTGCACCAAACATTTTACAGAGATTTTAACGTCACCACCTTTCGCAATTTATTTAGTAAAGGCCATAGATTTGTATTCTCACCTGGTTCAATTGACTTTTTGTCAAACGAGTTTCCGACATGGCCTCAAGGTCATGGTTAATAAATTATAATAAAAAGTTGAGCCTAATTATTTGAAATTGACTTGCATTATATTGTGTAGGAACTTAAGTCAGTATAATATAAACATCTATAGAATTATATATAATGATATATAAGTTTATATCAATCCTACGTTTAAATGGGTAACGCCTGTAAGCCTTAAAATTTTTATACATCTAAAATAAACTTATATGTAATTTTTAAGGCTTTTAAATGGCTTAGAATTTATCAAAACATGATTAATAAACATGATAAATTATTTCTCAACTTCTCCATTTCTCCTTTTTTTAAAAAAGTAAAGAAGCTTTGATATAGTAGCAAGTTTACTTGTATGTCTTTCAAATGTATATAAAAAATATGTTTCAGTCATTTTTATTTGAATTTTTATTAAAAGTGGTTTAAATATTAATACCAGTGGTGAAAAGGTTATTTGTTAATTTAAGTTAATTTTAATTACAGGTGATGCTCGAATTACCATAACTGCAATATTCTGATTATGTCTTGCAACTGTTTGACGGATAAAAAAAATGTTCAGTGCTGTATGAAGTAGTAAAATTTTAACAAATCAAATCAATAAGAAAAAAGAAAATAAAAATTTTCAAACGATGTCAATATGAATGCCAATATCATACGCTTTTACTATTCTATCCAGTTTCCAGCTTAATCTTTCCTCAAAAATATTTATTCAAATAGAAAAAACTTCTTTGTCAAAAAACAAAGAGTCAGAACTTTCAAATTAATGGCCACAAGTTAAGAATTTATGAAGCCTCTTTTTAAACAAAATTTAAAATTAAGTTACCTTTTTTCTTGTCTGTTCTGTTAATGGGAACTGGAGTCATCCTTCGTTCTCGTTTAGGAGATGTGGTGGCCACAGCAGATGTAACATCAATGGATAAATTTTGGAACAATACCCCGATTTCGACTGGTATTTCCTCTTCTTCGCCAATTCCAGAATCTTGCGTTAACTTCCTTTGTTTTGTATCATTCTCATTCAACCAAGACAATGAATTACGTTGGCTGATCTTATTTCCCAAAGAAATTCTATACATTTCTGTTTTCTTTGATCTGAAAATTTTAAATCAAATATTCTCAGTTTAATCATAAAATGCCAACTTTAGGGATTTTAAATATAAATCAAGGTTTTTGTCGAAGAACCAAAATCGCTTTTAAAATCGCTTGTGTTTATTTGAATTTCCTATTTAATAAAACTATTCAGTTAAACCTTCCATTATTTGAATAAATCAAATATTTGACTTTCTTTACGAAGTCGTATTAAAAGTCCAGCTGCGGATAGATTCATTATCGAGGCAAAAATATATTTTGACAAATCATGCAACAAACGAACTTCGAATTTCACATCGAAATAAGTTAATAAAAGTGGTTTTAATAGTAATGATTTTTTACCATAAAATAATTTATTTATATGTGATTCACATCATATACCAAAACCATATTAAGACTTAAACCATATTAGCTAATATAGGAAAGAGATTATGAAATATCAGAAGTTTATTCCAAACGATAAGTCAATCGTCTATTGAATTCATTAATCGTAGTTACTAGTTACTAATCTGTCAATTACAGAAAATTTTAAAAATACCAGTTTTAAAGAATGTATACAGTAAAGATCTCATACTAAAAAAATGCGTTATTTCCATAAGAAATATACACCGTGTAAAGTAGTTAATCAAAATTAAGACGTAAGACTTTAAACCAGTGTTTAAAAAAATAAGGTATCAAGTAAATCAATCGATTAAAAAGATATATGTTAAATTTTTAAAATCTCCAAGGCCACAGTTGATATTTACGTCAAACATTATCAGCATGAAGCCTGCATGTTATTCATATTAGATCTCAAACAGTTGTAAAATGGTTGTGTTTACACATGAGATTATAATGATTTTCTTGATTAGTTCATTTATATGCTCTCTAAATAATTAGAAGAGAAAAAAAAATCGGTTAGTTGAATACGCCCTGATTTATAACATAATCTAGATTAAAGATATCGATCAAATATTTATAAAATCATCGGAAACAGTTATTTTCTACAACTTAAATGAATGTTAAAAATATAAATCTTTTATCTGTTTAAATTTTAAAAAAGTGATTGTTTCATAGATAAAATCAGAAAGTTGCTTGGAAAATTTTGCTCCACGTAATTTAAAATTTGACGTAAATGCTTTGCATTCATATCATTGTAGTTGCTATTGATATTGGTGATAATAAGTTTTATGAAAAATAGCCAGAAAACAAAACAAAACAATAAAAAAACAAGGCCTTAGGAAAATGATATCATTACAATGAAATTTTGATTAGCTAGGATTTAGCAAATAATGGACTTCCAGAAGCTTTTTCGACAGCTATAAACCTGCAATTTTATTGTTCACTTCATTTTACCAAATTCTGATTTATTCTTAAAAGATAAGGGCACCCCCTTCATAGAATTAATTCATGAAAAAGAATGTTTTTAAATTCTCGTGAGTGAAAATTGCTGAAATTATTACAAAGCATTTGCAAAAAAGAAATATAAATTTAAAAAGGGATAATTTTTGGGAAGTTTACTTTGCTCAAAAAACAAATTCAAAATCATCAGTTGGGCTGTTAAAAAAACTTTCTAAAACAAAATAAGGCACAGTTTATAAAGGAAGATACGAGAATGCTTGCTGATTTCGAGCTTGCCTTTTTACCATCTACCATGATTAACATAAATAAACATTAGTGAGTAAATAAACATTAGTGATAAGCCAGTTATTCTCCAAAGAAAGTCTAATCAGACAAAAATTACATGTAAATGATAAGAAACCGATAAGACTGAAATCTCAAAAAATAATAAGGAATTGAGGCTCGAGTTAATTTTATAGGTCCTTATAAATATAATGTTAAACAACTAAAAAAATTACACAGCATAATTTTTTATGCCAATGAAATTATTCAAGTAATTAATGATGCTAGAAGTTTTTAAGTTTTTTCTTTACACAAACAATTCTCATGGTTAACTAGCATCTCATCGTTTCATTCTTTTATTATTATTATTATCATCATTATTATACTAGCTGTATGCGCCGCCACGATTTGGCTAATTGGTGCACATAGTAGAAAGTTATTAAAAGTAAAAGTGAGTAACTGAAAGGGTGTATCTTATGAGAAAACACACAGGCAATGCATTTAAACAAACGGTTGCTAAGGAATACCAGGAAAGGTGGCATCAAGGAAAAATGTCTTTTGAAGGAATAGATGCCGGATATTTTCATTATTTAGCCATCACAATCCATTGAGGGGCCATCACAATCCACTGAGGGGCCATCACAATCCATTGAGGGGCCATCACAATCCATTGAGGGGTCAATAATGAAAATAATTTAAAATAAGTTAAGGGCTATTTCAATTTTTGTTTAAACTTTATTTATGAAACACCAAGGAATATTAAAAATTATTTGATAATAAAATGAGCTAAAACAGATACTATAATTTTAGCTATGGGGAATGCCAAAGACACATTTAGTAATTTTCTAAATGTTTTCCTTTTAGGGTACCCATAAACCCAGAAAATTTAAATTTCCCCTCCAAATAACCTATACCAAATTATTTTTTAAAAAATAACAGAAATTCTTTTAAATTATTCTTTACGGAAACAACAAGCATTATGCCTTCTCAACAATGAATGTTTGTTGAAAAATATTAAATCAAATGATCTTGAATACAAAAGTTTTAATCGAAAATTCACTAACCGCAATTCGCCATTCCACAAAAATAACATAAAATCAACTGCCTTATCTCTCAGTATAAACGAAAAGCTTGTCTAGTATACCTAATATCATTTTTTGTACATAAATTGTCTTTACTTTGTTACGAAATTTATTCTTACCAAATTTGCTGTGGCTAGACAGACGTAGTTCAAAGAATGTAATCCAAAATGTAGTAACCATCAATTTACTAGAACATTTGTTAACTTTATTCAGCGGCGTGCGCACTTTTTTAATTGAAAAAGACATTCAATGTTAATAATTTTTTATAAAATAATTATATAATTATAAATATAATATTTTTTCTTGTATGATTGTTTTTGGAAAATAAATTATTATTGATTTAGATCATTAATTTTCTTTACTGTAAGCTCAAATTTGAGCTCTAAGAGCTCATATTCCCTTCTGGGAATATTGCTTAAGACTATTTGTTGGCTCAATCGTTAAACAAATAAAAAAAAAAATACAAAGGAATACGAGGTTTTAGTAGAAAATTTATAGTCAACTCAAGTTTTTGTTTTCCTAAAATAGAATTATAGATATAAAATCATGTTAATTTTTTGCAGTGAACACTGATTCTGCTTGGCTTCGAGAGAAGAGACGTTAATAGAAGTTTACGATGATTATGATAAAAAAACCCATAATATTTTTAAGAACTTATCTTAAAAAATCAGTAAATGATTACTATAGATATATAGTTTGATCAGGTATATCTTTGGAAACGCATAAATATTTTGATTTGCTTTTTTTCAAATTTTTTCTACGCTTTGTTTTGTCTTTTTGATTAAGTTTGTAGCAAACTTAAAGCTGAACTAAACCGTATATGTACTTGGTTTTCTATAAACTCTCTTGTTGCAAAGCCTTCAAAATTTCAGCCGATGTTGAAAAGCATCTTATTGACCGAGTCCATAGGAGGGCGCTAAGAGCAATCTACCAGTAACCTTGCTTTAGATCTTGGTGAATTGTTAATTATTGACACCAGCTGTAGTGTGCACACAAGACATTTACAGTTGCTTATGATTGAAATTTATAAATCAATCATATGAGTCCGAAACTAATTCAAGATATCTTCTCTTTGAAGTGTGTACCGTATAACCTTAGAGTTACCTTTGTATTAAATCTTACTTCCGCTCTTCCTACGACCTGGGGAACAAACTCATTCCAGTTTTTTCTTTTTTCTTTTTTTTTTTTTTTTTATATTTATTTACCATAAATTGGTGGAAGATAATCGAAAGTCAACTTATTAAAAGATTTTATGAAAACTTCTCCCTCTTTGCAAATTTTTAAAAGTCGAATTAAAGAGGAGAAAAGTGAAATTTTTTCGTGTAAGTGTTGTTTATAATGTTTATGGATTTTTTCTTTTATTTATTTTTAACACTAGAACACACTCTATATAACTTATAGGTTTACTTTTAACCACAAGCCTTGAGTAAATCACTGTGTGTGTGTGTGCGTGTGTGTGTGTGTAAACATTTAGCATAAGTATAAGTATAAGCGTAAGCTTTATTTAGCTATAATTAAAAGTTCTAGTGACCTACATAACAGAATTTTCTTATCAAAAACTGAACAGTTTACAGTGATATTTCATATTGACCTATATCGCAAAGTTCTTTTATCAAAAACTAGAAAAATCTGTAAAAAAACATACATACGGACATTTAGCAATAGTTTATAAGAAGTTTGTCGCTTAAAAATATTTTTTCAGAGTTTTAAAGGATAATTTATAGAAAATTTCATGTGGGACGATTTTGATTATAAACTTGCCCAAAATGAACTTCTCTGACAAAGTAAATTATTTACGGCGAAACACTGTCAAATAACTAATTAAGTAATCAAATTGATCAACCTCGTTAAATTTCTCTAAACAAATTAATTTTAGATATTTTACCATATAAATTATACATCTCACCGATATACCTAAATATAAATACAAAGGTAATTAATCACCTCCCGAAAAAGGAACCTAAAACTAAATTACTGATTAAATGAGTTTAGAACTATTTATTAATCTATATTTGTAAAAAACACATTATCTATCACATAAACATATATATTCACATGTTTTATACATGTTGTCGTAACACATTCAATATTTATCTTTATATCACGTGTCTCTTCGAGCTTTTGATGGAATTTATATACAAAGAACATTAACATTAATGGCAGTAAACTGTTATTTTATTAAATGTTATACTTTTTTATACTTCTACTATTTTCAATATTTTGGTTATTTCTTTTGAAATACCAAATAAGTTTGGGAACAAAGGTAGAAAATATCATTTGCAGACGTCATGAATGGTAAAATGCTAAAACTGCACTAAAAATCGAAAGAAAGTTTTAAAATGCTAGATAATAGACAAATTTTCTGCTTTACCTAATCTTTACATTTATAGTCAGTATTATAATATTAACAATCTATAAAAAAGGTGTAAGTTTGATGCAAGTGATATATTATGTAAAATAAAACATCATTTGATAACACTAAAGATGACACTCTCTTATATTTTGTTTGCTTTTGAGAATGAGCGTAAACATCGAGTAGTCTAATTCCTTCAGGATTGATAATCAATTGCAACCTTACACATGGCTGATGATATCACAATGACGTTGAAACAAACTTTCCTATTTTAGTTTCGAAGCTGATACTATCGATAGGAGTTGAGCATATACTCTGAGAGGTTAATCTCAAATGATGTTTTATTATCCATTACTGTTTCTTTCATTTTTTTAAGCGATAACTAAAGTCGATAATCAGAGAATCAACATCAAAATCTTTGATGGTTAACATTAACCAGAATCTGTAATAGAATAGCAGTGAATCTGGGAAATTATTTAGTTTAACTCGGGAAAGTTGTAGAAAACTTGATGATTACTAATTAAATACAGATTTGTCTATTTACGTATCATGTAGCAAAAATATTCAATCACAAAATTATAAGTGAAAATTAAAATCATTGGAGCCTAAAATATTAATATGTAAAATGAATTCGTTAAAATGAGTCTCAGCGGAAATTTGCTAATGCCTTATTATTATATATTGCACAATACAGAATAACTTAAACATGCTGATAGACAAGTTTTTCATATCAAAAATTTAATTTCTATGGTTGAATAGCAGTATTCAATCAGCAAGCAGTTCGTAACTCGGGAATTTTGATCGCTCAATGGCTGTATTCAATCAGCATTACGTAGCCTAACACGGAAATCTTGCAAAAAAAAAAAAAAAGAAAAGAAAAAAGAAAATAATGAACACATTATTCCTCATGAGACTTTCAAGGACAGACAGTGGTAGCACAAAAACCTAAATAAAATAGTATAACCTTTTTTAACCTCTCTAAATCAAAACTAAAATTAACTCTCTAATGACCGGTCCCTCTAAAAGACGCTTTTCATTTAACGGAAAATTCTAAAGCGTATCTTTTTAAACAATTCTTTTTCATATTCATTATAAAAACTTTTTTTTCATATTTATTAAATTTTGGGCCAGGTGAGTTCTCGCACCTGCTTTCAACTTTGGGTGAAAAGATGAAATATCTTGTTTATCGATGCATCCAAAATCTGCAATTTTGCAAATGATAACGCAATTAACTTTTGACAAGTCTATTGAGATATTGGTTAAGAAACTAAAACTAGACTCAGATTTTGCTATCATTTAATATTTTTAACAACAATTCAATGGATGTTAACCCTGCTGAATTTTAACTCTTCCTCGTTTGTAAAAGGAATAACCCAAATTCAAAATGAATTCAGCACGGATCATACTTAATGATCCACTTATGCATTTTGATGATGGTTTGAGCGCTACAAAATCGAAGTTTATCCATCATAGAAACCTAGAACTGCTGATAATTGAGATAATAAATAATTCCCTCAATCCCATATTTATACTCGCGACTTTTACTCAAAAAGATACAGCATAAAGTTTTAGAGCTGGAAATTTTGTTAAACTTACAGTAATTCATCCTCATACTTCCAGATTAAAATTCATTGGAGTTGCGTGCCAGGCTGGCTTGGAATAAACTCCCTTATGCTATTAAAACATGCCAAACTATAGCTAAATTCAAATCAGAAATATTTTCCATAACGATTGCAACAGCAAAATATTTATGATTTTTATCTTAAACTTTTATTCATTTAAAGGGGTCGTACAACAATAAAATTTCAGAAAAAGATTTTTTCAAAAACTATTGTTTCTGACTATTTAATGTAGAATCCGATTCAGAGGTTAAAATTCCCTAAAAAAACTTAAGTGTCTCAAAATTAAAAATGTGCCTAAAAACTGATCTTTACCCTAGCAACGGATTATTTATATCGTTATTAAGGAGTTTTTGCCTAAAATATTAGCCTAAATAACCTAGAATGAAAATAAAAATGTAACCAGAATAGAAATACGGGAAATAAAGATTGCAACCATATACTACTTTCTGTTGTTATTTCAAGCAATGACTTATATTTTAAATCATGAGGTCATTGAAAAATCCTCACTATTTTTATGGCTTGATATTTCGGTAATTTTTTTTTTTTTTTTTGCTCATTTAATGGATTTTTAAAACTAAAGTAAAATGGGAGGATCAGAAAAAAAACATACTTCAAGTAGAGTGTATTCAGGCAAAAAAAAGTTTCAAAGGCAATAGATACAATAAAATTTCTTACTGCACCAAATGCTGAAGCACCGAAAAATGTGAAACGTCTGGAAAAAAGTTACAATTCAATGAAAAAGATAACAGTGAC
Organism: Euphysa ruthae; assembly: GCA_035046665.1. Classification (NCBI taxonomy): domain Eukaryota; kingdom Metazoa; phylum Cnidaria; class Hydrozoa; order Anthoathecata; family Corymorphidae; genus Euphysa; species Euphysa ruthae. Next base: position 14,748 of record JAUZNK010048224.1, read on the forward strand.
ACTAATGTTGAGGATTTTAATCTGATTATGAACATTTCCTTGCTTTCAGAAGCAATAATTCTTTTAAAGTGTTTTCACACGTGTTATGTGTGGGAAGGTGCGTCGTTGCAGTGTTGCTCGGCTAAGTTGGGACTTTGTCAAGAACTAAATATTATGTGTTAATCCTACTATGTGACTGGAAACACAAATTTTGATGATGATGAAACATTCATAGAGAAAAAATAAAAAGAAGAAAAATACTATTTGGGATATATACAGGGTCGATTGAATTGAGTGGAATACTTAAAATGTTTTTTTCCTCAATACAAAAAACCAGCTTGCGATACATCACATTTATTGATGGTGATAGCAGTTACTACAACACTGTTATCACTGCTAAACCATACGGGGACAACGTTTATATTAAAAAAGGAGAGTGCATCGGTGTCATTTATAGAAGCGGGTCATTACGCAACTGCGAAATCTAAAAAAATTACACAAAAGAAGACTTACAGAAAAAGGGATGCACACACTCAGAAATTGTTATGGCATGGAAATACGTCAAAATGTTGATAACTTGTATGTGGTGAAAAAATTAGCACGCCGCTGCTCTCTTCTTCTCTTCAAAAAGTGTTGACAATGAATTTTTTTTTGCCTGCGTATGAAGGTTACTGTTGTAGGTACCAGGCTGACAAATTAACTGGAAAATCATATGATATTAGCAGCTACTTTTGATATACTCGTACCAATATTTTCAAAGATTTAAGCGTTGACAGCCTTCCGGAAAACTGCCTTTATGTTAGACACAGAATACTAGTCCTTGAATCAATTAATTTGGATGCAAAAGATGTATTTGTTGAGCGTACGACATTGCTTTTCTTCAGCAGTTCTCTGCTTAAATGAAGGAGAACAATTTCTTATTAATCTGTTGGAGAAATTTAATATGTCAAACGGCGCATATTTGGAATAGTACTGTTAAGAAAAAGAAAAAAAGGAAAAACAGTGTTCCACACCGTTAAAGTTAAGCAGAAAGAAATTAAGATCAATTATAAAAGATTTTACTGATAAAAATGAAGAAATCGAGATCTTATATAAGGTAGTTGAGAGTTAACACATCTATTTTATAACCTTTTGGTTTTTTGCATTTTCCTCAAAACAGGATTTTTTCAGCTGGCGGCGAAGATTTCTCAAAAAGTAAAAGTCCTTTTAATTTTAAATTGTTTGTTTATTACTAAGTTGCCTACAACTTCTACCAGAATATAGTTATGATAACAATCTTTTCTTTTCTACTCTAGAATTTTTTATCTCTAATTTGCCCAAAAATTGATTTTTTTGTTTGAAAAACTAAAATGATATTAATTTTTGAAATGTTAATGCAAAAGCTTAGTTTTTGTTACAAATTGCTACTACGCTGGTATGAAATCATCAGCTAAAATTTCAAACAAAGTAATTGAACGCTTTGCGAGAAAATCCCTTCACCAGAATTTCATTTTGGACCATCGTGTCTCGTTTACCGGGCCGTTGATTGGTATATA
>JAUZNK010048235.1:0-16260 GCA_035046665.1 Euphysa ruthae
ATTATTATTGTATTATTATTACTATTATTATTATGAACTTTGATGTTTAATACTAATTTAACAAAACTAAAAAACAAATCAACCAAAATCAGGCACTATGAAAGCATAGATGTATAAATAATTAAATTTTCATTTGGTCATTAATTCAAGATTGAAATTTTAGTGCCCGTTTAATGACGTGTCATTATAAAAGAACAGCTAAGCTACCATCACTCCAATAAGGTTATATCAATATCACCAGACTGGTGAAAAAATGATCTTAAGTCAAAGTGAAAACTTAGTAATTTAACATCTGCATAGTTAAGAGATCCAATAGAAATATATTATAAAATTTACATATATATTAGACAATCTAAATTACGAAAAATCAAATCTCTAACAAAATTGAAAGTTTTACTTTAAGTGATTTTATAGGACTCGGTCCAGCTTGCAAAGTCTGATAATTGATATTAAAGCCAAAATAGCACCAGATTTAGACACTGGGATTAGAATAAAGGTTTTGATTTCCTTCATAAGAGATTTTATTGAGGACCACTTAAATTGCATGCATGTCATAATGAGCATATGGGATAATTTTAAGATTAAGATTAAGTATTTAAGGATTTATAGCACATAAATAATGTTATGACAAAAAAGCAAAGTAAAAAAAATGTGATAAAAAATCTGTTTTAAATTCCCATAACAAAGTATGTCCTCTTCTTCAAGTAGACTTAAGCAAAGTAAAGTAGTATTATTGATTAAACTAAATTAAAAATTTCTATCGATTTCCAATGCGAAAAATGTTTAAAACATTATTAAAAACAAATAGAAACGGTCCAGAGCAGACACATGACTTCAAAACATTGTGCTGCTGACTGTAGAAAATCAGTTTCAAAACTGAATTTAAAAATATGATAAATGACGGTGTATTACAGCTCTCTGAAGATTTGTTATTAAAAAAAAAACAAACAACACAGAGCTGCTGAAATTATTCCAGGAAACTGAATATAATGAAACTGAATGCTTTGTTTTGATTTTGCCAAAGGTGTCATCCAAAAAAAGCCTAATTTACTCAGACAAGAAATTAAGAAATCTGCAAAAAGCCTTGAAAAGGAACATTAAGCACTCCGAACAAACAGCTATCTTTATAGCTGCTTATCTATAAAAATATATATTTTGCAAATATTTAAAAATTAAAAAAAAAAAAGGTAGAAATCAAAGAGCCTTTATTTTTTTTACATAATTCAACAAAGATCCAATATAATGATAATTACATTCTGATGATGTCTAAAATGACTGATTATACCTTATTAAAAGACAGTAATGACTTGAGGCATCAAATATTAACACATCAGTTTAAAGATGCTCGTTTAGCTAAAAGGGACCTAAAATGTGGAACAATTTACCCCTTGACCTCAAACCTAAATTTTTTCATTAAATAAAATTCATCCTCTTTTTCAAAACTTTCTCTTTTGTTTGAGATATGCTTTAAACATATGATTGGTTGGGTACCCTTTAAAATGACCAGTTATTTCTAAAACAAATTTTTGCCACTTTAAATTATACATGATTGCTACTCTTTTTCGAAAATCATTACAGATTTTTGAGATCACAGTAGTTAGTTATAATATATAATCTCTGATAATTGTTTTCAGCTGATTGCTGTAAAAACGATATTTAAAAAATATTTTTATCTCTAAACAAAAAAAAAAAAAAAACAAAAAAAAAAAAAAAAAAAAAAAAAAAAAAAAAAAAAAAAAAAAAAAAAAAAAAAAACTGTTATAATATAGTTGTTAATTGTTTAGAACGGAACATCATACATATTTATTTGTTTGATCCCAGTGTCACCTTGTTCTTAATTTAAAACAAAACTCAGCCTCAATGTTCTGATAAAATTATTTTTATATAAAAAAAGAGTGTACCTAAATATTTTCAGTACATGGTTGAAGTTTTTAGACGTATTATGGTCGTACACCTAAACAGAATTTATGCTTGTGATTGAAATTTTAAATAATAATTTTCGTTTTAAACTGCGACTTATGTGTAAAGATTTTTGGTGTAATATATATATATATATTATTATTATAATTATATGTAACAGAAACAAACATAAAACAGCTCATTCACTTTTGTATTAGATTACAAGCTGTGTGCATAATAGATCTATAAATATACATTCTGTTTGTATTGCATTCTATATATATAAATATCACAATGAGTATTTTATGCTCAATCGTGGTTTTTTTAATGACCTCATCCCATGATATAAATGACTGACAAGAACAAAACAAGAACAACTTGAGCCTGGAGCACTGATTGAAAGTAGGAACAGGTTCTTATAAAAAAAAAGAGTGTATGTACACATAAATCACGGTTTAAAATACAAAATTATTATCTGAAACGATTAATTGATTAATTACATGCCAAAACTCTGTTTAGGTGTATGGCCATCTATACACACAAAGACTTCAACTGTACACCAAAAATCTTAAGATATACTCATAACTTACAGTTTAAAATGCAAATTAAATGATTAATCACATGCTTAAATTACGCGTAGGTGTATGGCCATCATATAGCTAAAAACATCAACCGGACACACAAAACCAGACACCAAAAATCTTTAGAATCTTTTTGTTTAGGAAGTACAACTAACTACCATAAATTTGTATTTTTACATACTGCCAGGAGGCCTGTTAGATAATATAACAAAAAAATTTCTATCATACATTACATGCGAGGATTTGTTTCTCTTTCGACATATATCTGACAGCAAAAAATCAAACATTTCAAAATGACCCTCACTATTACGCCCCTTCATACAAAGTTATCAGGGAATATGACGATATCCTTATATTTTTGTTTGCTTATATAAATAAGTTTTCTATATTAATACCTTGTCAGAGATTTTGTAGTGACGGATAAATTAAACATGACGGATAAACAAAACATTGTATCAGTCTTTTCTTCAACAATTAAAATAACATCTTAAAAAATATTAAACTGAGTAGCGACAAAAAGCAATATATTCTTACCATACTTCCTTTTCTCCTGCTTAATAACAATTCGCTTCAACCAGGCAACTGGTTTGAAGCACATACAAGGCTGCCTCATTTTTCCTCAAATTTTACAAGTCCCTACTAGGCAACAAGTGAATTGTGTAAATAATGGTTTTCAAATATTTGTGGATATAAAAATATCCATTTAATGGGGCATTGTCTTCTTCTCTATTACAGTTTAACATCTATTTTCCATGCTAACAAGGTTATATGTTTATTTAGTTGTCAGAAATACAAGGACAAATAATATCATAATAACATTTCCACGCTACAAGTTTAATTAAATTTGAAACGGTGACATTTGCGACAGAATGTATTTTGGAATGTCATTACTATCAGGAATAAGTAGCCAAAAATAGAACAATTGGCACCAGGTATGAAATTACAATGCAAATGAAATAACAACATCTTTCCTCTTCGCGCAATAAGCAAATCACACCAATACCTGTTTGTTTACTTTTGTTGATGCGAGCTGTAGTGGACTGGGTACAGGAAAAATTGCATGAATAAGTCAATGAATAGATAAGTGTGACTGACCTGACCTTGTCTCTTGTGTGACTATGGTTAAACACTGTAAGATGATACAAAACCGTTGAAACAGTCCTAAACCCTACCAATCCAATCAAGATGTTTAAACAAGTTTGCACAAACTATTTCACCCATTGAAAATCGACCATTAATATTTCTTTACTCGCTCACCTATTATATATTTGGTTAAGTCTTTTTCTTTATAACTCGTTATCACCTACCTAGTTCGATATTTTAGTGCTTTACTTACTTGGTTAAACCAAGTGGGAAAATTTCCTACTCGGTTTGATTTCTTCATTGGGTTGCAACAATTTTATATTCATATTTCTGGGGTTTTAACATGGCTGATGTTTCATGAACAATTAATGATTTGAGTGATTGATTGAAGAAAACTTACAAGTTGTGAAGAATAAATTAAACCATACAAAAAATAAATTGTGTTTGTTCATTTTGCAAGTATTTTGTTCTCATGTGAGTCATTCATAGAGTGTGCTTCTAAAATAACAAACTCATTCTTTTTCTAAACAAGAGGGCCCACGGGTGCGTTTTTAACATGATAAAATTAGAAAATTTTAAGGCTTGCTCTGCTTTCCTACAACAAGAAAAACAAGTTTCTTTATTAAGTGTTATTGTTAAAAAAATTTCAACTCAAAATTTTGAAAATATTAGAAAAGCTGTTCAGCTAGAATTTGCCAAGAACTTATACCTAGGTTGCTGCACTTTCTGAGGGAAAGTTCAAGCCCAAAGTTTTAACGCTTTATTTCCTCGGAAAATTTGTTATTCTAAAACTTCATTATATATGCTCATAAAATCTAAGAACTACAATCAAACATTTTTTATCAAAATCCTTCAAAATCAATTAATGATTCTGGTTCTCTTCATGACGAGTAAGTTTCAAACTACTATCATCTTGCCTATGTTTTAGTCTTCTAGGCTATTAGACGTATAACGATGTATTAGATATATATCTTACAACAATCACTTAAATTTAGAAATGATGTCTAACTTTGTTCTTTCTTTTGCGAAACACGTTAAAAATGATAAAGCATTCTTATATATAGCTTTATTTAATGCCCTTTTTACAAAATTATTAATCAATTTAATTACTAAAAGAATAGGAACTTAAAAAGTTAAAATATTAGTCACCTCCATCTTCACTTAGCAACTTCTCCTCAGATTCGCTTCTTTTCTTTGAGGCATTTTTCGTTCTAACAGAATTGGTTGGTTCGTATTTTTTTGGTTTGTTTTGGAATGTCTCTGAACTACAAACATGTCATAAACAACATAATCAATTATTGCTGAAATACAGTAATAGCACATTCAATTTTTAGACAAGCGAGTTTTAGGTTTAAATATTATCTATGCCACCTGTCAATGAAATTTTACAGCAGAATTGGCAACTCACAGTATGATAAAGCCACACAATAAGAAACCTGCACTTTTACTCCATGTTCATCTGGAGAAATAACAAAAAAAATAAAGTATACCACACAGAATACGTCATGTCGTGGAAAAAACAAGTTATTTACAGCATCTCGTATGCCTTTTTTTTATAGGCGTAAGATTAAAGTTGTACTCCATAATATATTTATGGCAAAAGGAATTGCGCACATCTAATGTTACTTTTTTCACAGTGTATTGCATAGATTCAGATAGTTGCATAATTCATTCCTGAGTAGAACAAACTGGGGGTGGGGGAGAGTTCAAATGGTGAACCCCAAACACCAGTACTGAGCTGCAATTCAAATGCTGCATTCCTCAGTCTTAACTTATGCTTGTCTGCTATGGTCAAAATAAGTTTTGCACACATTTCTTCAAAACAATATTTCAGTTTAGCAACATTTTATTTAAACTTATTTAAATTTAAAATTCAATGAATTGAGACAACAAATATCATTTTGTCATAGTTTCTCAAAAACTAAATAAATTAAAAGTAGAATGAATAATTACGCATATTTTTCAGATAATCAAAAAATTAGCGGTTATAGGATTAACAGCGCACTCATAATATTCAGCAAAAAATATCAACGAATCTAATCATAACCTTAAATATCAGTTGGCGAAATAAAAACAAATGTTGAGGTTGCATAGTAATTCTATGTAGTGTAGCAATGGACAACGTAAGCCCAAACTTAAAACAAACTTAGATGTTTTTTTAAATGCTTTTTTTTTACCATCACTTTGATATGTATGTATATTTTAGCACAAAACAAAATAACCTCTTTTTAATTAGTTAATTTTTATCTTCTTCTGCTCTTTATAAACATGTCAAACTTTGGAGAAATGAGCAGTTATACAGTTATATAGTAATTTTAAGCACTGGCGATGGAAAGAAAAACAATAGAAACTAAAAGAAACCAACAAGCTAGAGCTAATTCTTCTGCACTTGTTAAAAAATCATACTTCTGAGAATTTAGTGTTAATTTAAAATATAAGTATATGCGATAGAATGAAAAACAATAGAACTAAACTTGACTTTAAAGCAGCAAATGAGAGCTAATATGTTTATATACTTATTATTTTTAAAACCTACTTAAAAGATCGACCGAAAAATAAAAATTTACATATATGGCGGGAAGCTTATAAGCATACCTTTCTAAATAAAAGATTTATTATATTTATTATAAGATTTTTATTATTATTTTTTTAAATTCGTTTTTATTAAGAACTACTGGGATTACCATAACTAGCATTAAATATATAAAAATGTAAAATACAATAAATGAAGATCAATAAATTATCTATCAAAATATAAAGTATATTGCTAAATATACAATGCAGACAAAATAAATTGTTTATTTATTTTACAGTAACGTCAGTAGACCAGAACATACTAATAAAATCATTTTACGGACTAAAACTTTGGCCTAAACTTTAACGATTTAATTTAATTATATAAATATATATATATATTAAATATATATAATTATATATTGATATATATAATATAATTAAATATACAAACAAAACATGTTTTTAAACTTCGCAGCCATGATCATTGCATCAAAATTAATTTCATCTTAATTTACCGTATTTGAAATCATATAGGGCTTTAACAAGGTAATACTATACTTTATTATATATCTGATGCCTACAATAATAGAATTTTTTAAGAATATAAATTAAATATAGTCTAGTCAAGAGAGCTACAGAATAGCAAAATCTAAATTTTATTAACAAGGCTGTTTCACCTCAACCGACATTGGTTCTTGGCAGGTGTAAATTTAAAGATGATAGTTAGTTGGTTTAATTACCACACCGATTGTAAAATTTACATTTCCTGGAATTTCTATGTAAAAATCATCAGAAAGTCATTTTCAGACTAAACTTGATCTGTCTAGAGGCCTGGTTAATGGGCTCAATAAAAATCACTAAAATGCTAAAATTAACAAAAAATACATTTTCCATAATTCCATAACATTTCCAGAGAAAAACCACACAAACTCATCTTTAGACCAAATTTGCCTCATTTGTACCTATGGTACAAAGAATGATTATCCGTTAAGATCCTCTATATTAATGCAAAATTTAAAAGAAAAAAACTGAAATGTAATGATGAATCTATTGTGATAAAATTAAAAATGTTGATTTAAGCAAAATTGGACCCAGTACAAAAAAAAAAAAAGTAATTTTGAAAATCCACAAAAAATTCTCTTTTATTTTCATTCATAAATATCTACTACAATGGTGCTGGCTTAAATTTTCATCAGAAACAAATTCACTCACAAGTTATGGTATTACAATTTTCTATCACACATAGCAGCACCGTTTCAAACCTTTACATAGTGGAAGTGAAGTATGTTTTCAACTGAAAATTTCAGGAATAGTAGGCTGTACATATTCTAATACACCTAGATCTATATTTAATATACTTTTTATTCTGTACATAGCATGTTAAAGTTGAAAAACTATCTTTAAAAGTAATAGAAATATTATATAGAGAGAGGCAATATGAGAGGTATACGAACTTAACTTGCATAGCCAAAATTTTATTTTGTTTTGATTCTGCAATTTAAAGAGTGTTCCAATTAATAAAATTAATTTTTAACTAAAATTTTGGCTGGATTAACTGCAACCCATTCAACATCAATCCGGATGATTGAATTAATGCAAAATCTATTTTTAATGGTCAATTTGGGGTATCAATCTTTCAATAAAATAAATGGTTCAACCCTCATTTGAAAGAGCTACTTTTTTAAGATTATTGATGTAAATTTTCAAAAAAAAAAAAAAAATGGTCAAGGATAGACTTTATAATTTCAAATTTTTATCAATTTTTCAATGTTAATAATCATGATTGAGATCAAATGCGTATCTTCTGCTGAACGAGCCAATCACGGACGCTGTTGAGAAGATGAGGTTGCAGTCTTCAACTCAATGAGAGATTGGATATATAAATCTCTCATTGACTTGACGCTAACAAATGCAAAATCTTCACTTCCACCCAAAATGGCTGTGATAGGACTCATGATTTAGCCTTATTTTACTAAAAATTCTTAAAATTAATAAATTTTTCTATAAATAAAGCTAAAAAAAAAAGAAGACCCAGACACATACCCATTTGAGTCAACAGATATTCCTCATGTTCCTTCAAAATTTATATATTAACTATATCACTTTTAAAAAACTCAATTGGATGCAAATTCTGAAATTTTCATGGTAACAGTAGAAAATTTAGAGGTTTGTAGAGATAATTTAAAAAGTCCATCGGTTCCTAGGTTATCATCAAAGTATAAAAATTTACCGGAACTATAGTGGATTGAAATAAAAAAAGTAAGTAAACAAACATATTTACATTTCTTCACTTCCTGATCCAACATTAAGCAAAGTCTCAAATCGAGCTTGTGTTCTCTTTCGAGCAGCTTTTAGTTGACGGATTTCTTTATCAGCTGGTTGAGCTGTAAAATTGTAAAAGATGGAACAGCTAAAAACTTTTTTTTCCTCACAGGAAGCAGTTTTGCACACTGAAGATCAGATAATTTAAAAACTAAACCAGAAGATGCTCAAACTTTCATATAAAAATCTTAAGGAAAAATATCTTACAACTAACAGTTTGATTACAACAAAAAATATATAACAAAAAAGTTTTTTCTTTACCAATTACTGAGCAGAACAGAGCGCGTTGTGATATGAAAAACAATCTTATATGAGCGATAACCGTAAAGATCTTTCAATTTGAAATAAATATTCAATGAATAGATTGTTATACCTATAATTCTAATTCCCAATACCGTAAGAGCTAAAAAATTTTTGACAAAATCAAATGCAAGTACCTGTGAACATAAAAATAGTACCCATGATTATACTTTTGGTGAGCATACTTCCAAGATACTCCAATACACAAATTTAAAAATAAATCAAAAAAATCTATCATCCAAGAATTAAGGTTTTACAGCCTAAATGATTAAAATATATAGAAAAAAAAAACTACTAACTTGTCATTTGTCCAGTCATAGCCAATCAACTGCAACAAGAACATATTCCTCACAATCAATGTATTAATTTCTTCAGAGAATCATAACATTCCTTATAAATCAATATTATTATAAAATCGATGTCCCAAAGTTATATTATCCAAGTCACAGCGCAATGATTCTATCAAAGCTTATCAGAGCATAGTGGTGTTATCAAGGTTATTCACAGCTAAGTGATGCTATGAAAGTTAATCACAATTAAATGATATTCTAAATCAAACCTAAAACTTCATTCAAAACAAAATTCATTTGGTTACTAGAACCAAAGAAAATTCAGAAAAAAAATCAAATGCAAAAACATATGCAAAAATGAATATAGTAAATGAGTCAATGTCTTCCTTTTCTCACAAGATATTTTTTTTTGAAAGTTCACACATCATGGTCCAATGTTTTCAAAATGGTAGACGTAAAAACAAACAATGTCAGAAACAATATTTTATGACATCATGCTTTCAACGGTCTATAAATATATTATAAATTTTAATTAAAATTTATAAAGAATAAAAAGATTTTGAGAAAATTTAAAACTTTTGTTTTAAAGGCTGTTAATATTTATTGTTGTCTGGATGAGCAGTTAACACAATGGCACCTATAGGGGGAGATCAATCCCATATTAAGACCAAATATTTTCTTTACTGTTAGGTCAAATGGGAACTCTCAGTACACCAGGAACAAAACCCGAAGCCCCTTCTGGAAATATAGCTTAGTCTACTTGTTGGCTCCTACGTTAATACACAAATACATGGAAAAACATAAATTGACTCATAAACAATTAAAAATAAAATATTTAATAAATATCATACATTTAAATTTATAAAAATAAATTGAAAATGTAATAACTGATCAATAATCTTTGGGGAAACTAATTATAAGCAAACACCCTGCACTGTACGTTATAATTCAACACTGTATTGTAAAATTCACCAAATCAGTGAAATGTGGAAATAAATACATATAATGGAATAAACCAAAAAAACTCATTTATTTCAAGCAAACAATATTAATTTAGACTGTACAAATTGTAATTTAGACTGTAAAAATTGTAACTTAGACTGCAAAGATTGTAATTTAGACTGTAAAAATTGATTGAGCAATGCTTCAAAAAATTTTTAATTAAACAAGAAAGAAAAATTGTTGTTTTAATTTTATTCCAATTATATTTTTCCTGTTTGGTTTAGAGTAAGTGCACACACACAACTCTATTTTAACACAGCATACACAAAACAATCAGTATTTTCTATTGTAAGAGCCAAAAGAAAAAAAAGAAGACTTTCAGCAGAATTTTGGGACCCAACGTTTTGGTGAATTATAATTATAAGTTTTTTTTTTTTACATCAATTAAAATAAAAAAAAAAAATTCTAGCATTATAAAAAAATTTCAACTAAATTACAACAATCAAAAAAATGTTTATAAGAATCAGTTTCCAGAAATCATCCTCAACAATATTAATAAGCTCCGTGACAAACGCAAGACATATCCTTCATAAATGGTCATATTCCATAGGTTTACTAAAACAAATAAATAAAATTATTTATACATAGTAATGCCTACTCATGAAATTCAAAACTGTCTTTTCATTCATGAAAATGTATTTTTAGTTTTGTACATTTAATTTTTAAATTTTATATAAGCACGATTAAAAAAAAGGAGGGGCTGAAATACACGTGCATTTTGAATATTTAAAGTGACTCATTAAACTCTTAACATTTCCATAAATTTAAACATCAGAAAAAAATCCTACAAAAATATGTATCTGCAGAAGAAAACTGAAACAGAATTCAAAAAGTAAAAAATTTTCATAAGCTACCCATGCTGAATAAAAAATAAATTCTCTGTGTACAGTATTGAAATTAATTTTGATTTGGTTTTGATTTGGTAACTAACAACAGATATTTTTTCGATAGAATTATTCTATGCTCTTCAACTATTATTAATAAAGAAATGGGGAGGCGAGATAAAATATGAAAAATCAGCCACGAATTTCACTTAAGCTTTCGTCTCAACTTTCCCCTCAAAATTCAGCTCGAATTTTCTGTGGAGATGCCATAAAAAAAAAAAAAAACTTTCCTTACTACAGAGAATTTTTCGCGTTAATGACAAAAGAGCTCCGATTGCAAGTGTCGCTACGCTGGCTTTTTTGCTTTCGCAATAAGTTCTTGGTAATGTTCTACTCAATGTCTGTTAGTTTAAGTATCAAATTAATCAAGGTGGTAGATTAGAGAAACTCTTTTAGTACGAAAGCCGATCTATTTTCTTTCAAGTAAAGAAAGTTTTCCTTATTGTCTATATACTGGAAATGTGCTTTTTTAACAAAAGAACATTTGTAGTAGCAATTTTATTATTCTTCCTTAAAAATCTTATTTGATATACCACGCAATGTCTGCAAAAACGACCAAGCGTCGCAAAATTCAGTGTGATTCCTGTGATCAATGGATCTATTTTAAATCCAATAAAATTAACAAACTTACATATTAAAATATAAAGTCATCCAACAAATAGTAGTACTGTTTATCTTGCTCTATACCTTTTTCCATCATCAGAGATCTTAATCTAAAGCTCACATTATCTGATCTAAAATCACTTTTGATTGTACATCTAAATTAAGCTGCAACCGTAGTTTTAAATATCTTTTCAAAGACCTGAATGATATTTCTAAATTAGCCATTGATTGCAAATATTATGATATAAGCGAATTCAAGAAGTCCGAATCCAAATGTCTCATGTAATGTACCTCTAAATATTGTCTCTTTGTCTTCTCACATTGATGATCTTAAAGTCCTATGCGACTCATTTCTAGTTACGCCCACAGTTATTGGCATAACTGAATCAAATTTGTATCATAATGGTAATAATATTACAAATATAAATCTAGAAATTTTTTCTTATGAACATGCTCCAACCGAGGCTAAAAAAGGTGGCTCACTGCTTTATATTAACTCGAAACTAAACTACAAGCAACGCGAAGATCTAAATATCTGTAATCCTAAGGACCTAGAATGTATCTTCGTAGAAATTATCAATTCTCCTAAAACTAACCTTTTTGAAGGTCGTGTATATCGTCATTCAAATAAAAGCACTATAGATTTCAATAATGATTATTTTGAACCGTTGCTCGACAAACTAAACTTAGAAAATAAAAACAAACTAATAATGGTAGACTTTAATATCAGCTTGGTTCCATATGTAGAATCTTGAGATGTATCTGAATTTATGCAAGAATTAAGTAATATTAAATTGGAGGAACATATTAAATAATTCAAGTCACGTGAATGGTTCTACGAAGACCTTCTTATCTTTTTTTGAAAGCATTCGTGATAAACATGCACCTTTCCATTTGTTGACCAAGAGAAAAATGAAAACTTTCGACAAATCATGATAACAAAAGGAATTTTAATCTCTATTTCTACTGAAAATAAACTTGACAAAAAGTAACTGAAACCTAAAAATGTTATCACAAAGAATAAAACTTGAAATTTATAAACTAAAGAAATTCCTTTGCAAATTTTATTAAATTAAGTAAGAAACATCACTATGCCTCTTTCTTTAACTATAACCTAAATAATCCTAAAGATACCTGGAAAGGTAGCAAAGAAATAACAAACATCAATAGTATAGAGCCAAGTAGTCTGCATGTAAACAAACTTATGCTGATCGACGACTATCTTATATTGAAAATTTTCAACTCTTTCAACAAATTTTTGGTCCATAAAGCTAGCGAGTTAACATAGGAAACCCACTAGGAACAGTTTCAATGATTTTCTCACAAATCAGAATAACAAATTGTTTTTTATAGCTACAGCCTGTTCTGGATGAAGATGTGTCTAACTGTATTAAATCTATGAAAGCTGGCAAAGGTTTATGACGAAATAGTTTCCCGACATGATTGTTGAAAGACGCAAAAGATGTAATCTTATAACCTCTAATTATAAACAAATTTTTCATCCGCGGTGAATTCCATGATCTCTTTAAAATAGCTAAAGTCATTCCAGTCTACAATAAAGGGTCCGAGCTAGATCGCTCAAACTATCGTCCAATATCTCTTTTATCAAAAGTTAATTAAAAATAATCGAAAAGCTTTTGCACACTAGAATCTATAGCTTGAAAGATAAATTTAAACTTTTAGAAAAATATCAATTAGGTTTTAGAAATAAAAAATCTACTACACATCCTATTTTTAACATTACTGAAGCCATGAGAAAAGCTATCGGTGAAAAGTTTTCCACCTGTGGTGTTTTCATAGAGCTTCAGAAAGCTTTCGATACTGTCAGCCATATTATTCTTCTTACTAAGTTATACTATTACTTAATCAGAGGCAATGTCGTCAGTTGGTTTACTTCTTACTTATTAAATAAGTCACAGTTCGTGTCAATTAATGCCAAAATCTCTACAACTAAAATAATGAATTGTGATGTCCCATTATGTTCTATTCTTGGACTGAATCTTTTTCTAATCTATATCAATGATCTTAATGAATGCATTCTCCATTCCACTGTGTATCATTTTGCTGATGACACTAACCTCCTCTTAGTCCATAATTCGTTAAAAAAACCCAACAAACACTATAATCATGATTTGTCTAATCTTGTTCAATTGTTTGGAGCAAACAAAATTTGCCTAAATACTTAAAAAGCTGAACTCTTTATTTTTAAATCAAAAAGGACCAACAGCACCAAACACCTTAATTTCAGAATAAGAAAACAAAAAATATCACCAGTTAAGACAATGAAGTATGGAGGTATTAAACCTGACGAGTGTTTATATTTTTATGCATTTCAACATGGAATAAATTACCCGTTGGTCTTAGGAATGACTCTGACTACATTGGATAAATAAAACTTTTCTCAAAGGCTTTTTTTAGTTTATTGATTAATAAATATTTATAAACGTATTTAAAGTTGTAAATAATTCAGCGGGCTGAATAGTTATACCTATTAACACAATGGTGAAATTATGAGAGCTTATTAAGAGAGGTGGGATCTCTTCTAGTATTTTTATCCCGATTAAACGGGCTGATGTTATCTATATGAACAGCTCCAAAGAATAGAGACTCATTCTATCTAAGTGTTTTTCTCACAAATTTTTTGTTGTTCCATTAATTAGAAAATCAGTGGTCACTGCAAGCCTAAAAATCTTTGTGTAACATGTCTATGAAACAAGCATAGTCGTTTAATGAAGTGATGGAGCAAAGTTTTTACAGTTGGATGCTCTTCCTAACGCCAATTTACTTAAGGTAATAAAGAGCCTGGTTCTTTTTTCAGGGACACAAAAAATAGGAGCTGTTTGTGTCTGACGCCAATTTTTACACGCTCCGCCATTTGATCTGAAAAAAAAGAGCAAAAAAATCACTAACTGTAGCTTAAAAACTAAAGTCTTGCTAAAAGACTTGTTTGCTTGTTAAAATATTGGGAATTTTATCACAAAAGAAAAATGCACCCGGCAACAATGTCGGAAAAAGTTTCGAGTTTTGGGATAAGACATGGAAATAAAGATGTGTTAAGAATAAGAATGAATAAACTTTATCTTTCTTAATTTTTATATTTTTTGTGCCAAATAAAACATGTAATTACTTTCAACATCTCTCAATTTAAAATAATAACTTTTAAACTTAGGGTTTACTCCAATTTAGGGTGCGCTTCAAAGCAATACAACTAGGTATCTTCACTTTAAAATAACGTCTGTAAAAACCTAGAACATCATGTATGTGTGTTAATATATAATGCGTATGTACTTTACTATAATTACACGTATGTGTATTAGTATATTACACTTGTGTTTCAGTATATTACACTTATGTGTCAGTATATTACACTTATTTGCAGTATACTAAAAGTATGCGTGTTAGTATAATGCATTTATACGTGTTAGTATATTACACGTATGTATGTTAGTATAATACACATGTGTGTAATATATTACATGTATGTTGTGCTAGTGTACTACACATATGTGTGTTAGTATACTGCATGTATGTGTGTTATATTAATGTGTAATATATTACACAGGAGACGAAGGCTTTACATTTAATCTTTCATAATAATATAATATAATATATTATAGAAATATGAAATTATGTAACACGTTAATGCAACTTAAGTTATTGATCCAATGTTTTTTGATCTGCATTATATGCCATCCACTTTTGTATTGCCTTCCACCCAATATCAAGTTTTCACTCTTTCGAAACTCCTAAACCCAGTATACAGTTTTAAATTTTCGACACTTTGTGATATCATGGAAATACCTAGCGCCTTCGCTAAAGTACATTTTTGAAAAAAACAGAAATATTCAAAAACATACTTTTAGCTTTGGAAGGTTTTTGAGCAGAAAATTATACTTTGAGTTACGCTGTGTTTGGAAATTGTGACGGGAAGGAGTTAGAGGACTCATATCTCATATTTCAGAGTGTTAAAGGCTTATACGTTCTCAGGAATGCCCTTGAAAATAAAATTAACTAAAAACTCCTTAAAGATAGGTGAAATTCATAAAATTGCTTGCATCTTTTAGAATCATAGGAAATGTAGCTGCATTGTTACTAGTGGTTCTGAGATAGTGCTTTGGAAATATCTTATGACACAGAGCATTTTAGACTTAGCATTATCTTACAGATTTTTACCAAATCTGCTCTTAAATTTTGAATATATGAGACTTTTATCAAATTTTAGCACAAATTCACATGTTTAAAAGTGATTTTCTTCACCAAAATCGCAAAAATGATAACAAACCCAAATGAGTACGGATTTGTCATTTTCATTCCTTAGATCCAGCAGAGAAAGAATTTTAATTTCTAGGTTCTTAGTCTTTCAGTCTATTAACAAAAAGATAAACCTGAAGTTTAATGCGCCAACCCATGTTTTAACTGCTTGTGGTATTTTTTTTTTTTTTTCAATTAGCAAGGTGTCCTAATGTCGTATAAGTTATAACAATTTGACCGTGATTGAAGGTTCAAAAAAACTTGTAAGACGAATGAATATTTTTCCCAAAAAAATAACATCAATGGCTGTTTTTGAATTATTGGCAACACAATGATTTGAGACTTGTCAGGCTTTTACCAATATATTTGCGTAATTTTTTTTCTTTGAGAGGCGGTCTTTCTTTACTGGACAAGAATCAGGCAGATCAGCCATCAGTATGACTCTGCAAAAAAATATACCTAACTACAAACTTAAAAAATTTCCAGCTAATAATATCTCTACATTTCTATATATATATATATAATTTC
>JAUZNK010048246.1:0-11348 GCA_035046665.1 Euphysa ruthae
TATATATATTATTTATGTTTATTCGTTGCTAAAAGCTTTTAGTTTAGTTTTAGTGTGGTGTGCAAGTGATTAAAATGTATAATTTTATACCATCAAATCTTCTTCAAGATGATCAAGCAAGCGTTGCTTTCCTTCAACAACGTAGGACAATTCACAGCCAACGTCAGTGCACTAATGGACATGCTATGGCGATGCAATATAAAAATAAGGCTCGGATCTTTGGAGATGTCGCATAGGCGGTTGTCGGGAGGAGGTAGGAGTCAAGAAGGGAACCTGGCTTGAACAGAGCAAACTTCCGTACCTGAATGTCCCTTTGTTCATCTTTTCGTGGGCATATCAAATGACGTCATATAAATGACTTCGTATAAATAACACTGTAGTAGACTGGAACAATTACTTGCGAGAAGTATGTGCCATGGATCTTCTGCAGAAACGCATACAAATTGGGGGTCCGAATATGACAGTGGAGGTGGATGAGATCCTTTTTACAAGGAATAACCACCAAGCAAGTGCTTTACCACAACAGTAGGTTTTTGCTGGGATATATCGCGAGAACGGTAAAACCTTTCTTTACGCAGTGGACAGGGGAGAATGCGGCGACTCTTCTGCTAATAATTCAGGGTAGTATGTTACCAGGAACAACCATAATGTCGGATTTAAGGGCAGTGTAAGGTGTGGTATTCAGCAGATGGGATATACTCATCAGACTATAAACCATTTTATTAAGCCCGTAAAAGGCGCCCACACTCAGAATGTTGAAAACAGCTGGAAGAATGCTAACACTCGTAAAAAGAAACAACATGGCACTAATATAGGAATGCTTGATTCTTACCTCTGTGAGTGCATGTGGCAGAGAAATTTCAGTCTTAACAATAATTTGTTTGACAAGATTTTCCTCTTCAATGACGGTTATATAATATATAATATAATAGAAACTGCTTTCACGTTATTTCTTTTGTTTTGTGAGAAAATAAAAATAAGTGTTGGTGGGTAATAAATAAGAAATTACCCAAGGGAGTAATAATAATAACTTTCATGCAAACATTCGATTGTGCGGATTGTTGAGATGTTTATAGTTTTAATAATTACAAGTCGGGTTTATTCATTGCTTGGTATACTGTAGCTATCTCAGAAAATCTTACATGTTAGCCCTTTTTAACAAGTTAAACCTATAACAAGATTGACTACAGTGTGTATGTGCTTGGGAGCTCTTCTTTTCAAGTGGTTTTGTTGTTAATAGAGATGTGATGATTTTTACCCTATTGTAGCACAAAGTTTTTGGCTTGCAGATAAATATACGTTTATGTAAAAGATGGAAAATGAAGATAATGCAAGTCCAGTAAAACTTCGTCACCTTGCAAAATTGGAAGTTAGATCTTACAACTGTTTGATTTGTGGTAATAAAGCCGGAAATAATGGGCACTGTAATCCTGGTTTAAAAAAAAATAGCAACATTTTTGACTGCTCTTGAAGTAAGAGGAGAATGCAATTGGTTTTCATCAGGTGCTTACAGTTTTTGACTTTACTAGCAAAACCTTAAAAGCAGGTGTAATTGACTTAAACTGTGGAAAATATTGTGGCAGAAACGCTTCAAGACCTTTTAAGTAACATTTGTATTAGCAACCCTGGTAAAGGGAGGGAGAAGAAAGTGATCTCCGTTGTCCAAGGCTTAATTGCTGTTCAGTCAGATGGTCAGAAGAGAATGTCAAAGTTTGCCTTGTAATTACATTGAAACATCGTACTCACTTTAAAGAATTCATTACATATTTAAATAATCTTGGCCAAAGTATCTCTTATGATGATGTCCTACGTATAGTCATTTCTTGGGCAACAGGCCTAAGTGAAGCTGGTGAATAGCAACTAACAAAGCGTCAAACCTGTTTACACAAGCAGCATTTGACAATGGGAACTATTGACAAGAGAAAAAATCCAACACTTCACTAACACAATTCTTCTACAATATTTGCAAGGTATGTTTAGGAAAGTTAATCGTAATGTTGTAGTTCCGTTCTCCAAATCGCGACACAGATCCATTTCATTACCATCCATATCAGAAGAATTTGCACTCATGCAGAAGAAACCTGATATACTAAGAAAGTACTCACAGTGTCAATTTGACTTAAACAAAGAGCTGTCAGAATCATTGAGCTGTTCATTTCACACAACAACTTGCTGGGTTCTCTTACGACGTATTAGCAGCAAACACTTTGCTGCCCACTGTAATTAGGTCATTCCAAATTGGAAAGGCTTCAGAAAGTCCGCATCAGTAAAAGTATCTTTACCAACCACGATTGGTAATTGCAGAACAGTTTCAGAGTCTCCGACAGATTTTAATTTTGTATACACTGCATTGTTGAATGTCAAAGAAATGCTTATTACTCTCGGGCAGGAAGATCCAATGTGACACTATAGACGAATCAATTTATCAGATGGCAAAGCGAATCCAGTGAAAAGATATCACAGTCAAGCTAGTGGGAATCCACAGAACCAAGAATTTTATGGCTGTAATTGGAAAACGAACGAAATCAGCTGGTTTTGCTGAAATTTTAGATTAACCGAATATGTATGATATTAAACTGATGGAAGGTAGGTATTATCTGATTAAACGCGGGTGTACTGGCGGTGACATAAATTCAAGCAGTTAAACTTTCTGAAAATAGAAGAATCCCTCTACGCAATGGCCATCTAAAATTAGATACACATTTAAAAAGATCCACCATGGGAAAATATTATCTATCATCAAAAGGTCTCATTATATGGAGCAGCTAAATCATTCTCTCTATGTTTTTGTGTGTGGTGTACATAATTTATGGTCGATATGCTTGGTTTCAGCGCAAGTATTTAGAAAAAAACGATTTATTCTATAGACTATGGCTTCTGGTACAGTTTTTTTCTTCTGCAGCCCAATAGTCATTAAATCTTAAATAGTTGCTGTTTGTCGCTATATCGAAAATATGTGTGGAATTAGTTGTCACAAAACGTTTTTGCACTTCTTTAGGAAAACTCGACCACGTCATTACAATTATTACAAAAATTATGTTCAAAGCCATGTGGAGACTATACTTGGAAGCATACCTAAACTAGCTGAAAGTTGAAAAATACGAGTGGCAATTAGATCGTTTCAAAAGAAAATTGGAAGATCTTTGTATTGAGTACAATCTTGACAGCATAGAAAAGGAGAGAGCACAACAGAAAATGCAGGTTTTTACTAATTATAAGTTTATTAATCATGAACATGACAATAAATATACCTCAACAGCAAATTTTTAGTACAGGGTAGCTCTTGCTTATACTTTCCAGTTAAGGCTTTTTGTTTGCGCTACAAAATCATAGTCTGTCATCCATCAAAATCAAACTTGATATCGTCTTTTTCTGTTATGAATGCACCATTCTCTAGTTGAAAATGGTATTGCAAATGTTTGCAAATGTCTTACCTGATTTATCTTTCTGTTATGTAGGAATTAATCACCGAGTTTTTAGTCCTGCAACAAGTGTTGGAGCATTTCAACATGGCCGGGAAATCAAGTAGTCAAACATTTTAATTGACTATTGCGAAATGGTTAGAGTAAATCAAACTGTCCTGTTCACTCGGAAACTTTTTAGCAAATGTTACACTATGACTGTGGTTTCGACCGTTACAAGTTTTGATCTGGGGGCTGATTTATCTCTGCGACAAGATGGAACTGCCAACTAAACATCCTTATCTTCACCGAAACTTTTTGAACGGATACTGTCTCTAAAAGCAAAAGACATACATAAATGACATTGGAACAGAGCATGCAAAAAAATAGTAAAAGATAGTACACCAAGTGCTATGTAACCAGAGTAATCAGGATGCAGGAACACGTGTGAAGGCTGTTTTACAAAGCCATATGTTTAATCTGCATTTACGGTTTTAATAGGCAATTTGATAGAGTTAGGTATTAATGTATTTTTGTCATATCACTGAGAAACGAGAATAATAATAACCTATAATCTAAGGGTAGTCCCAACTCAACTTGGAGCTAATTTTTATAGAAGGGCCAACAGGCTTGGTTCTGATATACTTAGAGCTCTCATTTGAGTGAATAACCGCTCGGCCAGACAACCATAAATTTATGCCATAGAACCAAATCAAATGAGTGGGCGAAACCTGGATTTGAACCCGGATCCTTTCGGTTGTGAGTCAGTTGTCTTACCAACTGAGCTATCCGGGAATGAAATATACAAAAAGTCTGTAGAAGTCTGAGCAGTTACTGCTTTAGATAAGCCTTGCTTTGGTATACCTAAACCTGACTCTATATTTAATATCAGATATTTAAGAATTTATATTAAACATTCAGGTGGTATCTTTGGTGTTACTCAGGAACAGAATGCAATTGAAAAGTGGACTAGGACAGCACATCTAAAAACGGCAGTCAAAAGCAACTTTCACAACAAAAAGAGGAGAGTTCTATGTCGAAGAAAGGTATTGCTGACAGTGAGAAATCAGTAGAAAATATTTTAGAAGCAATACGAAGTCTTAGCAATCCCATTCATACCCAATATTTCCCAAACAGAGCCTTTGAAAAATATTTTTTCTGGGAGCATTGGAAAAGAGAAATACAGAAGTGGCATCCTCAATGCCAAAGCAGTTGGCAAAGAAGCTGTGGAGACCTTTATTATTATTAAATTGGTATCATTCTGGGAGCCAATTAAAAAGCTGAACCTTTTTACGTTTTCCTCAGGCAACAAGAAGTTGAAAATCAATAATCTTCAAAAAGCATCTGAATTTATTTTCAAGGCTGATAACTGTAAGCATGTCTCGTCAGACTGATCTAAAGGATGTTTTAACCCATGAGCCATCAGCAGTACCACTCTCAATAATCCACCCAACAGGAGAGATGAGGACAAAAAATAAAAAAAGTCAATTAATAAAAGAGTTAGAAGTGGAACAGCTCCAAACACCTGTGCAATGCTTGGTAAATGAAACTAAAAATGCTTCAGCAACCATCATCGATTTCATCGCACTTATTCAATCATTAAATAAGTTTGGATTGATAACATATGGAGATTTAGCAGACCGCTTGAAATCATCTGTGCTGACTAATTTCAAAGAAAGTAGCATCCTCGTAGCTGTTCCTGACATTAACGAAATTTTTAATTCTATTAAGTCAGATGTGAGGTGCAGACGCCTGTAGTTGAAATCTCTTCAGATAACCAGAAGTTGCCCAAAAATATAGCATCTTACAATTAACAATTAACAAATTTAATCTTGTTACATATCTCTTCAGTAAATGGGAAGAATCTTTACCAAGAATACATTCTCAACAACAAATAATCTGTAGTGTGAAACTGAATGGCACTTGTATGGAATTAAAAAACGGACAATTTACGAGATTGGATTTGATATGTTACCATGAGTAAGCAGATAGCAAGATGTTTGTTTATGCCAAATACTGGAAAACAAGGTACCAGTTACAGTGAATAAATCTCTCATTTTCTGACACAGATACAGCTGTAATATCATGTTCAATATCAATATGCTACTAATTTATCACACATTCCGGAGCTTTGGTTTAAAACTGGTGTTGGGAATCACAGGCGATATATTGCTAGAAAACAACAGGTGCACTTAAAATATTGCTGTGCAAGCTACTACATACTTCCACGCCATTACTGGGTGCTGTTCAGTAGGCAGTTTCTATGGCATTGCAAAGAAGTATTGAAGTTAATTTTAATTATTTAGAAAATTTATTGACCTCCACCAAAAAACGGCAGAATCTATTAGCAGGAGGTTGCCAAGGTATGGCACTTAAAGTGCACAGCTGTATTGCAAGCTGTGACCAAAAATTATAAAATTACGAACATCCCAAAAAAATTTGAAAACTCAAAAAAAAAATATAAAATTCAAAAAACCCAAAATATTAAGCGGCAGTTAAGGTGTGGAAAGAATTTTATCTCCCCTCACAAGTCTTCGACCTTAACCTAATAGTGGGACCTGCTGGTAACAGTTATAACTGGTTAATAGGCAATGGCGCAAATTTCACCAAAATTAGTAAAACTATAAAAAAAAACGTTTTCATACCATTTTTCAATAAAATATCCTGTGGGGGAGTGCAAAACTGTGATTTCTTTGTTTATTACACCTTCAGGGAATAATGGAGTAATTCACCGCAACATGTTTTGTAAAAATTAAGTTTTGGAACACTTAACACTTGTCACAATTAATGAATATACGTAGCAGTGGTACATTTTCATTCTCATTTAAAGTCACACTGAGGAGGTGTTACTTGAAGCGAAAAACTGACTAGGAGTTTCTAACTAAGACTTTTGTTTCCAAATAGAATGTAAATGTAGTCTCTGGGTTAAACAAACGTGTCTATTTAGCTAAATATAGGATTTGGCTCCCTGACTAATTGTGCAAACATCAGTTTCTTCATCAAAAGTAATCGCCAAAATAGTTAATTTCTTATTAAATATGTTTTGGCATTTACTGCTTCTAGCAAATTTTGAAAAAAGTGTTTAAATATTGATGTTTCATCGTAATAGTTTTGATCCTTGTAGATTTAAAGATTTTTATCTGGATATAATTTATGTAATACACATTGTTTCCTACCTAATGGTAAGCTTTCCAACACCTAAAGCGCTGGCGAAAAATAAGTTGAATTTTTAAAATTAAACAAAGTTTTTTTTTTTTTTGATACTTTTGACACTTTCTTATTGTGGAAAACAGATTTGCTTTTATTTTAAACACGAATACAATTTCTTGTTTATCAAAGGAAGTAAGTACCTTGGTAATTATGCTTAATATATCTATTTCGATATTAATGCACAATGAAACTAGTAATGTATAGTCATATCCAAGTCTTGCCCATGATGCCTTGTTTTACTTAACGCAACGTGTAAAGCCTGAAAGAAGATGAAAACATTAGTTTTCTCTTTAAATCTTTGAAACTGACATTCTTACGGCTTGCAGTATTGTATTTAATTCCCATAGCCGTCAATTTCCCTGTCAACTCAAAATATATATTGACTTCTGAAGCATCAAGCAATAATGGGGTTCTTGACTTGCAATACAGGATTTTAGGGAGTTAAGTTTGTAAAATTTAGCCCTAAAGCATTGTGAAAGCAAAATTATCGGGAATTGGAATTTTAAAGTAAACTTGAAATAAAATCTTATTTGGTGAACAAAGTTTACTTTAGAAAATATTCACTTATGGACTAAACCAAACGTTGTTACCAATTTTATATAAACTGAAGTTATAATATATGGCACGAGTCAAAACCTGCTAGATTTAAATGACCGATTAAATGGGTTTTTGGACATTAGAAAAAAATCCAAAATATTGGTTGCATGCACTTAGATCAATGTGCAAACTGGGATAAGCTCATTAAGGATATTGTCGACCATTTGTTGTTGCTATTATTCACCACAATTTTTTGCAAGCTCCACCATATTACAAAGCATAATGTATTTTAAATCTTGGTAGATAAGGTAGATATATTTTTAAGATGATAATCCTTATCCATATGGCATTATTTAAGTTTTACATCTAATTTTTTTTCCTACAAAGTTATCTCCATTATTCAGATTTTGAATAGGATGTGATAACTTACATATAATACTCTATTTTGAAATAATCCTATTAAGAGAATCTCACTGGTACTTAAATAATATCATGTGAAATGGACGAGAGACTCTCAATAGACACTTATACGGGTACAGAAAATAATATGTCGTAAGCATTACTTTGCTTTACAAATGGTATAATATATATATGAGTTTATGACACTTGACTTTATGATGTATAACGATACAGTTTATTATTTTTTTTTAAAACGGGATTCTAATCGTGTCATAAATTTTTTTTAATAATATTTATTATAAATTCTTTTATTAATATTTATTATAAATTATTTCTATACGGTTTGGAGCACTATAATTTATTTTAATTAAATCCGCTTTTTGCAAGGCGTTCGTAAGGCGTTCGTTGTGAGGCGTTCGTTGTGAGGTTTTCGTAAGGCGTTTATACCAATTTGTGAAAAATATGCTCAATTATTGTTTACCAATAATTGCTAGCCAACATTTTCCATCGGCACATTATGTCAGGGAAAATATAAAGTTAATATAAGTTAATAAGTGCGATAGTGGAAAAATTTTCTTGATTAACACACACGGAGATTTGTTTTCCTTGGTTGTCATAGTAAGTGATTCCTATCTGAAAAATAAATGTTCCAAAACTCGAGTAAGAAAGAACTTGTGGAAGCTTTAGAAGAAAACTAAGAAATTTTTGTTTATATTGAAAGCTGGGACATATTTGAGTGATTTGCTCTTGAATTCCTTATGCCTTACTCCTTTATAACGAAAAAGTTATTTTAGCGGTCAAAACTAATTAAACAAAGTTTTGAATCCCTTTGGATCGAAATTAAAATTTAAGAGCATATTATGACACTATGATACACTATGACACACTGTAGAACTCTATGACAAACTATGACACACTATGACGTACTATGACGCACTATAGAACCCTATGAAACACTACGACACATTATGGCACACTACGACACATTATGATACACTATGACACACTGTGACACACTATGACACACTATGACACACTATAACACACTATGACACACTATAGAACCCTATAAAACTGTTTCTCTCAGACTCTCTAGTATGTTTCAATTTTCATAAAATCAAAATTTGAATTCAAAGAAGAGGGCGAATTAAAAACGGCTTAACAGAGAAATTATTTTTTATATTTAAATTAAAAGCATACCATAAAAAGAATGCCATTTTAATCTCTGTATAATTCGAAGATTAACATATCCATACTAAAATGCACTATGGCTTACAATGGTTACATCAAGATTTTATATATTGATTATTTTTATGGTGAGTGGCATGTCTTTTATGGTAAGGACCAAGCAATGTATTTTTAGTTATTGTTAACCTTGCGTCTAAGGTATAAAAAATCTCCATCATTATTTTTCTATCATAATATTAGGATTATCATTTCTGTACGGAAGCTTTATGCAAAGATTCTCATAAGCTCACCTGCTATCTTTATTTTGGAACTTTTACCTGATGATTTTAGATGAAACACCCCAAAGTATAAAAATGTTATTCAGACATTCGTGAACTGAAACAAATGTAAAGCCCAAACACATTAGGGGTTAATTTTATGATTATTATACGCGTAATATTTTATTTGGAATGAAAAAGCAGTCCCAGTACAAACAATTTTAGCATTAATCTAACAACTAAGACAGAAAATACTTTCCAATTGCAACTGCACATACTTCCATTCCACTCTTTTATAAACTTTTGATAACTCCTTTCATAGCTGGATGAACTTTCATTACCGCAATTTTTTTATTTTTTTATTTTAATTTACTTTTTATTGGGAGATAAAGAAGCTTTAGCGTATAGCGTAAAGTAACGCGTAAAGTGGGGCAATATGAGACGGTGGGGCTAAATGAGACAGATAACTTTGATTCGCTATATTTTGCGGCCTATTAATTGTTACTTTACAACACATATAAAGTTGTTTTGAACAGGGAACTTTGGTTTAAAGTGTCCTTCACAGAAAAGTATCAAAAAATAAGGTAAAGACTCCAAACTTTAGAATTTTTAAATATTTTTCTTGTAGAGGAAATATATTCTGTAGGCTTTTTTCACGAAAAGCAATTCGTGAAAATTACTATCACGATGTCTGAGTCTTGCATTGACAGGAATATGTCGTTTAGAAATATCTTGGATTATGATAAGCCTAGAGTAGAAATGAAAGTATTTGTTTGCTACTACTCAAGTAATTGTAGTAGGAAAAGTATAAATCTTTATTTTTAGTTGTAACATTTAAGATACTAGTTAAAAAAAATTAACCGAGATATTAGCACCTGTTTTCTTGTGTCACATTAACTTTAAAATTTTAAAATATTAAAACTTTCCGTAATAGTTTATAAAGATATAAGTAATTTTAAGTCATCAGAAATAGCTGATTATTACCAAATCCGTGGTATTATTTGATTTAATTCCTATAGATTTTAGACGTGATTATTTCTTAGTTGCTTACGAAATTTCTTGGGCATATGTGTCAAATTATTTCTACAAGTCATCGGTTTTTAAGGGGTCATGAAAGTTTATAATTAACTCATTCCTAATAACTTGCATTCTGGATAAGATAACAAATCTGGCAAAATTTTATTAAATTGAAATTTTTGTAGCACTTAAAAGGGTTGCATCAATCCGCAATCTGTCGCGGAGTCTCAAAAACTATAAATACACATTTTTCAATTTTAATCTGCAAAAACCATATTCAGTATATAAGTATGATTTTTAATGAAAATTCGATTCATGTCAAATATATTTGCGAATCTCAAGGATTTTGGACACATTGAACTCCGTCGCAGAATCGATAAATGTAAATCTAAAACGGTATTAGATTTTTGAATTTTGAAATGTAATGTGTATATGTAATATAAACATGTATAACAGGACATGAATAATGTTACAGGACAATAATAACGTAAACAGGTCCTAAATATGAAGTTTTTACTTTCCCACACTCCTTCGTAGAAGTAATCAAAGTCGAAACTGATTTAATTTTTTTTCACTTTCTCAAATTTCTGTAAAAATGTAATTTGCATTTTTCACAACAAAATTTTTCTTACTTCACCACTCTTTTTTTAGGTGAAGAGGTGATAGATAGACTTATCAGATATTTTTATTTACTTTCAATTTTTCTCTAGAGGCGATTACTGTCAAATATTTTATTGATCTGAAAATTTAGAAACTTGATATAGGTAATAATAATAAAAATGCCACCTAAAATCCAGAGACTGTCTTCAGATATATTGATGCAATATATTGCGCCTCGTCGAAAATTCAGGTTCAGAAACTGATTTTTCAGACATCGGTGATAATGATAAGGAGGAGGTTGTTGCTAATGGTGAAGATATACAACAACTTGTTGGGGATGATATTGAAGGTGTATAAATATATACTAGGTAATTTTTTTACCTCTCTGGATGATATAGTTTGCAGACCTGATAAATATAGACTATAATTCTGTAAAAAACTCTTTATTTTCTTTTTTTTTTTTTTACTATGCTTCGGCTGAATCAATCTCTCTATTTTTTGTGTGATGCATAACGGGACCACAGTGGAAATATTGAAATATTTTGTGCCTATCTTTGCCACCTATTGTTTTTTATCTATGTTAATCCTTGTTGTTATTTTTGTTTTTCTTTGTCTATTTGTTTTTTTATTAATAATTTGTCTGTTAATTTTCTCAGCATTATGTATATTTGTTTGTGGCAGAATAAATACTTACTCATATATTTTTGATGCTTCCTAAATCCTTTTTGCTGACAGGATT